>MJUU01034687.1:12618-24334 GCA_002080025.1 Modiolus philippinarum
CCATAACTCCTGGAAAAATTGAATGATGAAAAATCCCCAACAATATGCACACATAGGTGTTAACCTATAAGATGGACTATGTGGGAGATCTCCGTCATAATAGTTTTTGTTTGTGGAAGATTTTGTGCGATGACCTTACACAGGCATTTTTTAAAATTCTCATTGGGATAAAAGGTAACTCTAAAAAGAAAATTGAGTTATTAGCAACTTCCATTGAAAGATTAATTGACTAAAACAACATAATTCACTGCTGAGTGGCTTCTATTGTCATATATGTAATTATAATTGTTTTCAGTATATCAAAAGCAGTAAAATAAACATTTTTATGTTAAAATAACACTTTATTTCTTAAAATATTGTATTATTTTGCAAATGTGGGAAACTTTTTCTCTTTGTGGGAGATTTTAGTCTCCCATGAGGGAGAACCTTCTCAAGTGGGAGATTTGATGAGTTAGAGGGAGTCTCCCTCTCAATGTGGGAGGGTTAACAGGTATGTATGCACATCTACATATGATGTCCTATCTACATACAAAGTGTCATGAAATCCTGTTGAACGGTTATAGAGGAGTTGCGCTTACAAGCATATGGTCAAAACACCTATAAATTTCTAAGTTCTAAGGGCCATAACTCCTGGAAAATTGTACGATGAAAAATCCCCGACAATATGCACATCCACATATGATGTTCTTACAACATACAAAGTTTCATGAAAAACTGTTGAATGGTTACAGAGGAGTTGCGCTTACAAGATCTGGCAGCCGCCCGCCCACTGTACATCACCATTACAATAACTGGATTTCCCAACGGGAAAACCCAGTTAAAAAAGTACAAATAAATTTTATATTTTCAGACAATATATTGTTTTTATACTGCAATTATAAACACATGATATAACTGTATAATATTGTGGGCGAACAGGAAGGGGATCACAGGAAGATTTTGAGATGTTTCGGCCCTATAACACTTCAGCCATGTGTAATTTTGGACTTGGATGTTTCAGCTCTTTCATAAGCAGGCACTAGAAAGTGTTACAACTCCATAAAACTTGCTGAATAAAAATAGCCAATTCCTTTTTTATGAACCTACTCCAACGTTAGTATCGCTTAGATTACCTATTAAAAGATACTTATTAGGGCCCACTTATACTAGAGAAATTTTGGTTATAGCACATCGAAAGTGACACATTATATATATTTTCTCAGAAAAAAATGGCTGTCATGTGTTTTACTCAAATTTATAAATACAATATGAATACTCATTTATTTTGATGATTTTTGATGACTTGAATTAAGTTTTAATCAAAAGGCATATCCAAGACTATACAGTTATTTTTAAACTTTTCCCATAGGATGGCATGCTAATGTTTTCAAGTATCAAACAAAAAAACCAATGTCGCCAAATTAAATGACATATCCAATAAAAAAAACAGCAAACTGCAAAATTACACCATGTGAGACATTCTCATTTAGTATTAGCAAACGATGACCGAAAGGTCCAAATCCAAAACCACAAAGTCCGAGGTTACACTGGGGCCAAAACGTCCTGCTACCCATAGCCACAGAAGGGGGGGGGGGAGAACGAACCGCGACCGGGATAATATTATACTCAAACAACCTATTACCGTGGCATGCCTAATATAGTAATTACAATATGCGTGATTCTTCTCTTCTATTCCCTTTAGTACTGTTTTTACTGACTCTTACAGACAGAATTTTGTCTACAGCAGAGGATATAGTGAGATATTAGCCAGATATTTTTTGTATTTTTGGTGCATTTCCGTCGTTTTTTCTATAAAGTGAAAATTCATACTTCCGGTCAAATCTGAGCATGCATGGTTAAAAATAGCTCCTAAAAACCCAGAAGGGTAAATTCCTTTTGATCCCTATTTTTGGGATGAAATATTTTTTTTCTTAGTTTGCTTGTAAAAGAATTATATGGTATTCATACATAAATAAGCTAAGAAATTCCATTTGAAATAAGATAGTTTTTGACTGTTTTTTAGTAAGTCAATGAGTTGAGTATGTGATATAAATATTTACTTGAAAGTTAAGTATTGCATAAAAATTACAATTTTTAAAGTCCTAGATACTGTTTAAAGAAATTTGATAATTATATAAGATTTCAAACATTTGTGAGTAAGAATTTTATTGATATTCTAAATGCAAGATTTTCTTCAAAGATCTACCATTAGTTGAATATAAAATGTTAATTTGACAGTGTTATATTACTTACAAAGGCGAGTAAATAATTATTAAGTAATCATTTACTTTGGACATACCAAACATACAAATATTACGTATATTCAATTTATGCAAAGATATAATAAAATAGAATTTCCACAATAGAAAAATAATTTTGACCGCATCATTTAGACAGTTCTGTGCTTTGTGGAATGAATGAATTACACGAGAATGTCTGTGAAGAAAGCATAAATAATAAGGTATCCAATAATTATAAACTTTTAATTCCAGCTCAGCAATAACAAGATATAAATATACAAACAATCTTGGTACCACGGTAATAGGTTGTTCCAGGCTATAGGCAAGATACGAAATTCGATAGAAATGCCAATATTGTGTTCATATTCATATTCTTAATTTCATCAGTTTTGGTAATATTCTGACATTTGATACGAGAACACAATTAGGTCCCTTTGATACTCATTGTGTACGAATATAGTTCTTACAAAAATAGTGTATTTCTCTGTATTTATTTTTCTTTCCTTTATTCTACATATTTAGTATTTTTTTATGGGTTTAAAGGAAAGAAGAGACATTAAATAACATTTAAAATTTGGAATTTAATTTTAAATCAATGCACAAGGAGTAATTAGGTTAAGTGCAAAAAGGTAAAAATTGCTATATTCGGAAGCCCTCCATCTTTACCAATAAGGGTTCCTCAGTTCTGGGAAATTTAAAAGAAACTGAAATGGGAAAAGTTCCCAGTTTTTGTATATTTTTTCACACTTATACTGTTCTGTAAGTATGCCTAATCTCATGAGGATAGAGCAGGTGCAATTTTTTTAATTGGTCTTTACTTTTGTTTATTTTTACAAAGACAAATAGGGGAAAATCATTGTGNTAATATTAAAATGTGCATATTTATATTAATTCATAATGGTAGAAACACCCTCGTACAAGTATGTTGGAGTTATCGAACCTGATATTCCGTTAGAGGCGCGAAACGCTGATATCGTCAATTAAAATATTTTCCATAAATATACCGACCCTTTTTATAGCCTCAATTTTCACTGAGAGGAGCAACGGGAACCCCTATTTTTTATTCATAAATTTGAAAGAGCTCAGTACCAAGGTAGGCCCTTCGGGGTTGAAATTCGGTTGCATCTGTTTTTAGAATAGACCCTTTCACGATAACTGCGGTCCTGCCTTTTGCACATGCGCTCATATGCCGTTGAGTGGGTAAAATGCAACGTCATAGTATACATGACGTCTTGATTAATTGTCCTACGACGTCATTTTTGCGGGAACTGTTTTTTATTTTCCACTCAAAATCACAGGACCGCAGTTATCGTGAAAGGGTCTATTACGTCAAACTGGAGAACCCCCCCCCCCATGGAAATAGCATTGTCAATAATTGCGCTTTTGTAACCATTTGTGGATTTCATACAGTTTCAATATATTCTGGGTTATTATAAAAGATGTCTTGCAGTTCCATTCTTTTTCCTTTTTTCCAACGGAAGTTCACAGGGTTATCGTTCCTGAATACAGAATGAAGAAAAGGCGGAAATAATATTGACACTTGTCTGATTCTGATTCTGATGCTAATACGTGTAGAATCCAATTATGACATTTATACACGGTGGAGAGAGTAGGTGTTACTGTCTTTTGTTCGGTAGGGCGGTCTTGAAAGCCTCTACAGAATCAGCACACATGACGTTATTTGGTACAGTCATTGGACATAAGTATTCGCCACCTGCGATTTTTTCCTATATATTTCATATAAAACCACATTTTTTTTCAAAAAATTTATTGTGAAGTCATTTCTTATCCGATTTCAACGAAATTTTCACCATTAATCTCCGAATTTTAAATATTTCAATTGTTTATTTGGGCATAAATTTATGAGCTGTCATTTCAAAGATCAAATAATATAAACACAAAGTTTAAAATTTAGTGTCGAAATTCCCTATATAAACAAGTAAAATTGTGACGTCAAAATTTTACTTCCTGTTTAAGGTGAGACGTTACTAAATGACTATGTCTTACTTTCCCGTGAAAATTTGCACATAAGTAGATCTAAATGACTTACATCGGAATATCAACTTTTTAATAGAGGTCATGGATTACTTAAGAAAGATATTTGACATTGAAAACGCGATTTTTGAGGTCCACTTTTACAAAGAAATAACGTAAAAATGGCAATTTCACACCCGTAAATTTTACGTTTTTCGATATATCTACTATTGCTGCAATTGCATATAGTCCCAAAACTAACACAAAGAAGAGAAGGTAATTGCGAATCCGTTGATGTATAGAAAACCATATGTCATGGAGCATCTTTTTTCTGTATCTAAGCTCAAACTTTTGCAAGAGGCATAAAAATTGCTAACAAACGTAAGATTGTACGGCGACGTTACAATGCGTAGGGTTGTACGTTTTCAAATAGATAACAAAAATACACGTAAAAAATCCTTATAGACGTATATTAATTTTTGCAAGATAATTTTACCGAAGATTACTGTAAAAGTGATGTCGTTGTTCTTGTTGATTTTTTTTTAAATAATTCTTTTTCCGAAAAAAAAGCAAACGCCAATTTTGCGCTGGAAACAGAGAGAATCTCTTTGCGGGAATTTTTCGTAAAATCACTTGATTTGAATTTATTTGTCTATTTATCTATTTATTTCAATTATTTGTTTATTTATTTATTTATTTATTTATTTATTTATTTATTTATTTATTTATTTATTCATTTATTTATTTATTGGTTAATTACATCAGAGACATATGTCTCTGATTATGTCTCTGATTACATGTACATACTTACCTTATAACAAGCAAACCGCAATGATTAGAAAAGGGAGTTGACGACATGAATTGTTTTCTTAATAGTTGTAAATCGATTTCATTGGCAGATCCAGAGAAAAGATTGCAGGGTCTGTAACCCTCTACACCTTTCCCTTCAAAACTTTTTAAATTTCGTGCTGAATGTAGACGAAAAATGGCAAATTGCTCTCTACATACAAGGGACAATCATTTATAAGACTTATGAATAGACAATGGAACGGCATTCCTTTTGCTTTTGTGTTTTTCCTTTTTTATAACTTGATGTCACCTACTAACATAAAAGAAGACTGTGTATCCCAATTTCTAAAAAGTAAAACAAAGTATACGTTTTGATAGTATATTTTGTGATATTGATGAATTACCAAAATGACCAAATCGTTAAAATACATGTACTGGTAAGAGGACAAGACGGTTCCTAGCTGGCGAATGACATTTTAGCGAAATTGATTTTGATTATGAGGGACATTTTAGCCAAAGAAATGTGTACATTTTAGCGAAAGAAATGTGTACATTAATTAAGTTACCTGTAGAATATTTATGGACAATATAGCGAATCATAATTCAATGCAATAAATTAAAAGAAATGTGCTCTTAATTATATAAAAAATGTGAACTTAATATTTAAAAATAAATGTATCATACTGAGGCTGGAAAGAGTTTTGTAGACGATTTAATTCATGTTTCTCTAAACGAAGCTATTGAAATTCACAACGAGCTTGTTTCAAAAGTACCACGGTAATGAAGAAAGCGCGAGGGATCATTTTAGAGCTCTTGTTTTCAAGTAGGTTATAATGACTTGCTGTCTAACATTTGTTGTGCTGATATTGTGCTTTCGATTTATTGTATTTTCAAATTTATTAATCTGTTGAACTAGTGATTTATTTTAAAATGGTCATCATTTTAAATAAAAGTATTAAAAATTATCCGGATCAATATCTTTCTTCAAGCTCCCTAGGGAGCAGCATCCAATACACGGAAAACGGAGAATAGAGAAGGCATTGACAATATATCTGTCACTAAAATGTCAATCTATTTTTTCCAGTTTCTCAAAAATGTCCTTTAAAAGTTTCGCTACAATATACACATTTTTGTCGCTAAAACGTCCACGTTTTTTTCGCTAAAATGTCCACCCGTTTCGCTAAAATGTCCATCGACGATTCCTAGCAATGCGGTTGCAAAAAAAATAAATAAAAAAATACAAATAAATATATATTTAAGATCAGTTTTATCAACACCTTGTTTTACTTGTTTAACTTGTTTTTAATTTTGTTTTTGTTGTTATTGTTTTTTGTTTATATACTTAGAAAAAAGAAGGGAAACGGGGAATGTGTCAAAGAGACGAGCCAAAGGGGAGTAATAACAACTCAAAGCTACCATAAGATCTTCAATGAACGGTGAGAAAACCCCAAACCCAATGGCAGGTCGGAGTCGGCCCCTGAATAAAGAGTAATCAAGTTCAGTAATTAAGTTGTATATTAAGATGTCTGTAGATTTTACTGGCTTTCATATTAACAGCTCGATTCCGTATAAGTGTATAAAATAAATTTAAGAGATTATTTTCGATATGCCCGAGCGAATCGGTATTTTTATCATTCGGAAATCGAGATAGTCCTGTTTAACTATCGGGAAAATGGGTGAAGATCACAGGCACTTGTTTCATAAAATATGAAGATAGGGAGGGACTGACATATTTTATGAAACAAGTGCCTGTGGTGAAGATACATTGGGATACGAAGAATCATGTGTTTAGGCACTTGAAATCAGTATTTCCATGATGAAACTAAAGAAAATTATTTTTTGGATATATATAAAAACACAATCTTCATCATGCTTGACATGAAATGTTCGAACAAATTACCGGAAGTGTGATTTTTCGAAAAGCATGTCGAGGATTTCTGGATTTTCCGATTGAAAATGAAAACGAAAATCATGATGAGTTCCCTTTTTCCTAGGTTATCACACTATTCCGTCTGCAGCAAATAATATAATGCTTGGTAGTTTTTCTCTATTGTTCACATCGGAATAAAAAACGTAAAATTCTACCTTTCAATTAAAAAGTTGAGATAGAAAAATTAGTAGTGGCTTGTCAAGCTGTTTGAACAGTGCAAAGAGAACGAAATCAGGCCAAATGTAATTTCTATGTAATTTTTTACTCGAAAGCCATGAAATGGTTGGAGAGTTGTTCAAATGACAAGAAAAAAACACGTGAGGCTTCAAGCCTATTTAACAGCTCTAAAAATGATCTTCGTGCTTCCGATAAAATAAAGTGCGCAAGTCTCTTTCAAAATCGTATACATTGTGTATTTAAGTTATATTTCTTCATTTTCTTGAGTTGAATACGTTGTTGTTATATTAAACTGAAAATAATATGCATGTTTTTTTTTTTCAAATTACTCGTTTTTTTTCTATATTGCGTCTCGGATAAACGAGCCTGCGGCACAGTAATAAATAACATTTGTTTACCCATGATATGTGTATTGCATACATTTATAGCAATGAAATCGACACATGCATACGAAATCTTTTCACGTATTACGGAATAACATAATACATGCAGACGAATGCAGCAGATCTTAGATGACTTAGACTACGAAGTTTTTGTCACGCGTAGATTTTCAGGGCTTTCGAGTTTCAGCTCCATCGGAGATTTGATTTAAATAGTAATCGTTTGCATAGTACTAGCAAGCAGAGAAGATTAAAATGAGAACTAACTTTTGTCTCATAGCTGTTTATATTACTTTTCTTTCAACAATATTGATCTCGACGAGTCACCGTCTTTCACGTCAGGTGTGTCCAAACGTAATCGGAGGGAGGTAACTCTTACCGTGACGTTCATTTAGTAACGTCTCACCTTAAATCGCCGATTCTCTGAAACTACAGCTCATAAAATTATGTAGTTGGTTCCAATGGCTGATGGTCTCCACAAAGAATGAGTTTAGATTTTGTCTGTTTTAGATCTTTGTCTGTTTTAGATTTTAACATTTAGTGCTATATTTTAACACCTTGAAGTGAACTTTTAGATTTTAGTATTATATATATTCTTAATTTACAATCAACAACTTGCCTAACACACTTATCAGTAAGACACGCCTTTTCGCAGATGACACCATTATTTATCTCAGTATATCTTAAAACAAAATGACTCTAAAATCTTACAATCAGATATCTTGATAAACTCCAAAAGTGGGAGGAAGAATGGTTAATGTCTTTTAATCCTGACAAGTGCGAAATCATCCACGTCTCACGTAAAAGGAATCCCATACATTTTGATTATAAACTGGGACTAATATGTTAGTCCCAGTTATAAACTACATGGTATTTAACACTGAAATATGCAGACGAAGTTAAATATTTAGGTCTTACCATCTCAAAAGATTTCTAGTAACATGGAACAGTCATATTAACAATATTACGAACAAAGCAAACAACACACTCGGATTTATTAAACGAAATAGTTATGTATGCTTTGTTTTGCTTGCTGTTATGTATAGAAGTTATTTCTGAAAAATTATAGCAAAGGCGTCTAAATATACGTCCTTGATTATAGTTTCAATTTTTTACGAAATTATAAATGATTCATATATAAGTGTTTTAATTCTAATTTGCATTTGCATGGTTTCTCAATTTAAGTTTTGGGGTTTAAATGTAGAATTTTTAGTTTCAAATGATTTTGGTCTCAATCAATATATCATTGACTTCCTACCATGCATGTTGTTTTATAAACTATGCTCTTGTATTGTATGTACATGTATTATGTGTTGTTTTTATGTTATATATACGTTTTTATATTCGATAAAAAGTTCTATGTTGTTTTATTTAGTTAACGTTGTATTGAATACCGAATTTCAAATAAAGTTTTACTTACGTACTTAAGGCGTATCAATGACATTTGCGAAATTTTATAAATTTTCAATTTTTCATTCAGTGTGCCGATTTCATTTTTTTTATTTGCACCGATTTCTTTTTTTTTTAAATGACACAGGTATGTTATATGCACTATGAATTAATATAAGATTTGGTGGTAATTTAACGGGTTTAAAATACCGAAATTTTATTAATGCTGCATTTCAAATGTTCAATTATATGTACTTTCTAATTTTGTTTACATATATTTTTGAGATGACAAAAGTTGGAAACTCCAAGCTTGAGCTAAAAGTTGAGATAAAAAATAAACAAATATACAAAAGATCTGTATGAAATAATTCTACAATACCTTGAAGATACAATTCAATCTGGCTTTTAGATATCGATATGTAATTATTCTTGTAAAGACAGAATAGTTACAGTTTCTGATGGTATGAATATGTACTAAGCAAAAACAGTCCCATTTATACTTTTTATTCTGTTTTTATCATCCTTTTCGCTTTATTTTTATCCGTTTAGGGTTTTTAGCATTAGTTTGGACATATGAAATATTTACCTGCTGTAATTTACATGAAATTGACAATTAAAAATCGGCGCAAATGAAAGAAATAACTCGGCGCAAATGAAAGAAAAATCGACGCAAATGCAAAACGCCGCTTACTTACTTACTTGGCGGTGTCGATTAGATAATTTTATTTAATAAGTAAAATTGATTGTTTTGCAATTAGTATTTACACATTTATTTGTTACAATTTCTTAATTTTGATTGAAAGGTGAACAGAATTTTCTTCTCAAGGCATATTCTTGCTAATACTTTTGCAACCAAAAAATTAAGTAAAATAAAATAAAAGGTCACCGAATCAGCATTTATTAAATGCGATTTCTTTTCTTATTTCTGCATCAGCATAGATCTTGTAATGAAAACATTTCTGAAACCACAGACATACATGAAAACATCTATAAGCCTCTGCTGAAACTCAGCAACCCTTATACCCTTTTTTACATTTCATCATTTTGTGTAAAGTAAAACATCACAATTAAAAGATAAAATTACAGAAACACAGGAAAGGGGTAGAGTCACTGGCCATCCCGTACCCTGTTCATTGAAATGTGTGGCTGATGAGACATAAATGATAATAATAGAGCCCATTTAAATTATTTTCATACATACATGTACATTTATCAATAATTATGCATTATTATTTATAAAAAAGAAAAGGAGACAAAACCAACGTTGTCAGTCTGTGAAAACATAAAAATATTTCTTAGACGAAATAAAGACTATATGATTTTATTATACTTTACATGACTATATATGGTGGGCGAACGGTAATGTGGCTGAACGGACCCTTAGCGAACAGGTAATGGGGCGAACAAGAATGTGGGCGAACGGACCCGAATTCTTTCTTCCTTTATCAAATGTATTAAATAAGAATTGTAATTATTCTGCTCCTTTTGGGAGTCGTGATTGATAAATAAAATTGTTGTTGTTGTGCCCTGCCTCCCGTCCCGTTCTCCTTTTCCCCATCCCTTCTACTTTCTCTCGCTCCCATTCTCCCGGTCTCCCATTACCCTACCCCTCAGCGTAAAGTACTGCGATGTCTATTTTTCGAGCCATGGATTCATGAGCCTTTGAAAACTGTAGTATTGGATTTAAAAAAAAATGTATTGAAGAAACCGTAATTCCACTAGTTTTTGTTCTCAATATGGCTACAGTTACAATAAAAGCTAAAACAGCCTTTACTTGTAAATTGTGAAATCTAGATTGCCATCCATGTAGAAAGCAGCTAGGTTGTGAAAAATAACTTTGGCAAAATTTTAGTATAATTTTAGCCCCTTTTTATGTGTCCATGTGTTTTTTTTGTGCTTAGGTTAATAGCTTCATGAAATAACCCTCCCCGCCAAATTTAAGAAAATCCCCAAATTGTGTAAAAAATGACAACTGGACATATACATGTATTTTGATGATATTTGCATCTTTCTAAATTCAGCAACATTCATTTTTTGTTCGCTGCCCGATTATTTCTTGTCCACGTGGGTGTGACAGATTTGATAATCTGACGTTGAAAGGACTTTGCACATCTGAACAAGGGTCCATCCCTTTACTCGAATAACCTAACATATACACAAATTTAATCAAATACAATAGGTGTCAGTCCTTTTATTCAAATACACTCACACAAACTCAAATACCCCCAAATAAATCAAAATACAAGAAAATTTACATTTAAATGTTAAAAAATGATAGTTTTGTCGTTCTCTGTGAAGCAAAAATGTCAAAATAGAAATCGATGCTCACATTTGAACACAAATGTCGCCCATGCTGCCATCAATATCAACAGAAGTCTAAAACTAGCGATAAACTTCTGATATCTGCAAACTGTATTAGCAGTGAAACGCCAAAAAAAAAGGGTCCTGTTAATCTGACTATTAAATATTTGTATACTTATGGTCTTATTTATGTCTGGGACTAATATATATTAGTCCCAGTTTATGTTTATCTAAATCAGTAAATTTGTTGTTACTTTTATTTATTTACATTTACGTAAATCAGGACCTATGATTACACTGGCAGACAATATTCAAGTCAAGTAAAGTCAAATCTTTATTTAAAGACGAATATATTATACAAACTAGAGTAATGACTGTCAGAAACGACAGTGATCCCCGCACCCCTTGTTTGACAGAAAACAGCTATAGACCCTGGGTATTATTTTTCTTAACATTTTTGAAATTAAACTATTGACAGTCACTATTTTTACCATAAGGAATTAAAGAATATATGGTTGTTAGGCAGAATTCCAAAAAATAAGTAGTCTTTGAGACTT
>MJUU01034688.1:5593-16237 GCA_002080025.1 Modiolus philippinarum
AAAAAAGAAAGCAAACATGAACGTTCTTACTACCATAACAGACGGAGATGAACTATTGAAGTTGCATGGCACATTTGGACATAACAAGCAAGTTACAATCAACAACTTTGGTGGGGTTACATATCTTCACCTGAGAACCCCGAAGAAGAACGCAGATGGATGGAAGAGCTTCACCTTGTCCCTGGTGGAATATAGGGAGTTGGTTCGGATGGCTGGACCAACCCAATTGGCAACCATCGCACAGAACTTTGACATACAGGTATGTATTTGTGTTTTAGTTATTTAATAATATGTTTGAAATAAGAGAGGTAATTTTGTTTTTGTTGAAAATTTATTTTCAATTTCGAACGATCGATTGATTCAAGTCACAACACTGTCTTCAGCTATATCTTAAGAATGAAAGGATATGGAGTAAATGTACAAATTATGCATGGGTAACATGCAATGGAACAACGCTTTAATTGTTGTTCTTCATCTTGAAACATCATCGGCAAACGAATTGCTTGGATGTAATATACTAAACACATTATGTTAGTATTTAAGATGCTAACGTAAAGAGCAAAAATTGTTAATTAATTTGTTCTATTGCAGAACAGCAGGAAACGCCAGATGGAAAAGGAAGCGTTGAAAGCAGCTTCCAAGGGCCCGAATCCCCAACCAACGAGGGAAGAGGACAGGGAAACGGTGGCAAAAAGGCAAAGAGTGGTTATAGTGGACGAGGACGACAATTAAATAACCTCAGAGTATATTGTTTGAAAAAACAATGTATTTCAAAAATAAAATATATATTGTGCGGGAAACCAGTATCGTTCTTAACCAGGGATATTCTTGTTAAATTGCCTTCTTCGCTATTGATGGAACTCTATCAAACTTTTGACATGGACTTGACGAGTAATGATATAAGCGTTGTGTTCATGCTGCATGAGATAATGCTACAAAGAAATTTTCACGGGAACAATTCGTCTTTGTATTTGTCAACATGTGCTTCTGTCATTAGACGTTGTGGATTTCTAAACATGTGGGAGATTTCGATTCTCGTTCAAAATATGAACTCTAAAGTATTGGATGATATGACAACCATATTTGCACATGAACACTGGTGCTGTCTCATATCGAAAATTCTAGAGGAAAGGGAATGTGCAGCCAGTAATATGTAATCGTTACATTTAAATGAAATTGTATCTGTTCCATGATTGTTTGCTGTCAAATGTGAGTCCAATCTTTATTGACATATGAAATATAAATGAAAGGCATATTGTTCTGATTAGCTGATTTTGGCTTCCCGTTAAGGTCGCTTTTTGGTTATTTGTACTCTTTCAGTCTCTTAACATCTCGTGGCTTTTGGTTTTCCAAGCATTTTGATTTTATCTGCTCTGAAGAGGCATAAATTGTCGAAATGACCATCTGCAGAAATGAAATTTACAGCAACTTCATTTTACCACGATGAAATTGTACATTTTAAAAGTCTCACGGCGACCAACAATAAGTAAAGTATTGATTTTGGCTGATGTACAATTACTCTTCATCTGTAATTGTTTTATTGGGATTTTGGTCGATGTACACATACCCCTTATCACTTCAAATGAAAAAAAAAACAAAAGTTATTCATTTGTTCATCATATGTTAAATTAAAGTTCTGTTCCTTCGTTTTTATTTCGGGGGGGAGGGGGGTTATATATATATTTACATATAAACATATATATTTAAACGATATTGTATTATAAATTAATAAAAGTTTATTACACCTTTGAATTATTTATTATATATAAAAANATATATTCTTTATGCGATAGTGTCCAAAGGCTAGAGTGTCAATTCCGTTGTTCATCACATAGCGTTTGTCGTCAAATGCACAGAGTCCAATCTTGTTTACACTGACCACTTGCAAATTGTGTTTGAACGAACGTATGAGATTTTGTTGGCACATGACATTTTTCTCTTCCATTATACAGCTAACGTACTGAGAGTGTTTCAACTCTCTCTGCACCACCGACTTGACAATACCCTTTGCCCGCTTTTGTTCAACGTCCCCAAATTTTAGGGCATACATCTTGGAACGCAAACCCGCGTAATGGGAGATAGGAATTCCACAGGTCTCGTCCTTGTACTTGCCTGGTTTCTTTGCATTTGTCATATCAAACAACTTGTGAGTTTTCTTGTAATTTGAAAAATCGAAGAGATGCCTATCGACTGCCATATCTGCATAGATGTCGTCCGTCTTTATGTGGTATAGAAACGAATCCGTATCTGTCATCATCAATTTTACGTTTTGGCCATATTTTGGTATAACGTAATTGTAGTGATGGTCATACATGATGCATTTAGACAACTCCAAAACACACATGCCTACGGCAATTGGTTTATTTAATTTCAAGAGAGTTTTCCTGCATTGAACGCCAACTAGATCTTTGTTAAAAATTTCGCATCTTTCAAACGAGGATTTGGCTATCTGTTTTAAGAGTTTATTTTGTGTGAATAAGTTGAACGTCAACACGATTTCGAAGGTTTTCCATCGTCTTCCCAAATACAGAATTGTTCATCAATTTATAAAACGATTTCTCAAATTCCCCCTTAGCCTCTTGTCTTCTTTTTGTGTTTAATTGTATGTAGTCTTTCAGGAACGGATATTGAGAAAACTCTTAAAACTCTATGAATGGCTTTTAGTCGCATGCCAAGTTTGAGGTAAAGTTGGAGATTTCTATAGTGACACACATAGTTTCGCTTATTCTCTAATGTGCAAAGCAATTTTGTTGTCTTTACCCTCGATTTTCCACAAAGAGGTCTTGTCTTAGAGGGATTCAATTTCGTCCATAGTTGTCGACTATATGGAGATAACATGTCGTCCGAGACTGGTTTAGTCTCCGGGGCCAACGGATAATCAGAGTGCAAGTCGTGAAGTTCCTCTGGATAGTCTAGGTCGACTTCTAATATATAGCCCTTTTCACTGTCCGGTTCTACTTGCATTACCTCGAAGTCAGAACGTTGTTCTCTGCTTAAAAATCTAAAGTTACCCGTTGGTAGGGACATGCTAAGAGCTAGTCCATATAAATTGTTACAATCCTGATAAAAAAGATATGATTGTTCCTTGTTTGGATCGTATGTGTCAGGAAGATATTTATTGTTGGCGGTTGCCAACCTGTTGGGAATTTGACTGATTCCTCCTCTATTTCCTGCCTCAATAAACAAGAAAGCATCTGCGTTATCTTCGGTAATCAATTCAAGCTTACACTTTGATACTTTCAGGGCGGCACTCCACGCGAGCCCCGGGGCAGTATAAAATTGGGCCGGGTCAAGGCCGTACGTCGACAGACACTGATCTCGAAATCGTTCAAAAACACAACCCAACTGAAGTACGTCTGATTTCAAGTACAGGTCGTGGTATGCACCCATATTATCTAGCTTAAAAGTGTCCCAAACATTTTGAGCATGGTGATAATCTTCGTCCGAAATGTGACATTTCGTCAAATCGTTGTAAAAAGCGTCTTTAGGTGGCAAAGAAGTTTCCTGAAACTTATCATCTCCATCCATGTAAGTGTACGGATAAACCCCTTTTCTTAAGAGCAACGATCTCTGCTTTTCGCATGGAAATTCTCTAATTAAAGACCTAAAGTGATGAGGGCCTTCTTTCACTAAATCGTCGACTAAATTGGACAAACTACTTTGCAGGCACTGGTAACTATCCAAAAATCTCAATGATCCGAGTGAAAAAGATACATATTTCTCCATGTTGTTTGGAATGCAAGAAATTTTCCTATGCTTAAATAATCCAATCCCTTGCATTAAGAGGTGGCTATCAAACCCCCTCAAGTTGTGAAAATAGATTGGAATAAAATTCGGATGTTGGTAGTTCAAATTGCAGTTTGAGCAGGCAGCTCAACGAAATTTCCCTGATACGTGACAATGATCTCGAACTTTACCGGAAGTTGTTGTAAACTGATTTCCGCAAATGAAACACTCGGTGGTTCGACGAAAAGCCTCCTCATCTTCGTCAGTCATGTTGAGAGGCTCAATTTTGTCCAAAATGTTAAGAATATATTGCTCCTCATTCATCAAACTCTGTATGAGATGCTTTCCTGCATCTTTACCTCTATAAATGACCGGAGGTTTAGAATAGCGCTCGTCAACACATACTACTTGATATCCATACCCACAAGCCTCGAATTTAGTTTTTGTCATGGTGTGTGAAACTGTTGGGTTTGGAGCACAAGTGTCCAATGGTTTTGCAAATGCCTCGAAATCACAATAGATTACAAATGGAACCTTCATTTGTTTTGCAAAGTCATCAAATTCAACGATGTCGTCTTCTCCCCGAGTTGGAAATTCCACATGTTGTGCATCGAATTTGGAACAATATTTTAGATGTCGGTCTAAGACTCTTTGTGTTGTGAATCCCCTCAGACAAAAACGACAGAATTTGTACGCCCTTCCACTTTGTTTAGTTCTCGACAATAACCTGTTCAAATTTCTGATGTAGCAGTAATGTGCGTTGTTGTCTTTAGTAATATATAGTAAGTCAAGTTTATATTTCTTGTCTCTATGCTTGCTGATATACATTGGGAAAAACTCGTTGTCTTCGAAGCCGATAACATTTACAGATACATCGTTTTGGTTTTCGAATTTAGGTATTTGCTTTGTCTGTACGGGATAGGAAATCCCTTTCATATTGAGTTTTTTTTTTTTGTGAGGTATGTAGTGGGACACACGACTTGGATTGTTTGTTTTTGGATACATATGTGCCAAGACAGACCACAAGAAACATTTCTTGTCTTGATTCTTAATGTTAACGATGGCGTGACTTTGTTGAAGCGTTTTTGGAATAGGTATATACGATGAACCTCCAATAGGTCGATACTGAATAGTGTGTACTTCCATTTGTAATACCTGTTTTAATGTCCACCCTGACCCTCTTGCTATGTATTCGTCGAATGATTTAAATTGCTTCTGAAAAGCTTCATTTAGATCCTCGTCGGACAGATCGTCTTTGGTCAACAGTGTTTTAGTGCTACTTTTGAAATATGGTTGACTGGTATCTCGCTCCCCTTCTAATGTCTCTCTAAAGAACTCCACTTGCACGTTTAAATACCATTTAACATGCTTCACTTTGTCACATCTCTCTGCCAGATTTGCCATAATTTCTGGTCGCAAATTATAAAAAAATGTCAACAAATCGTATTCGTCCTGTTGTGAGGGGAGTATTGTCAAAACATATACTGTATCGTCTAAAGCACTATCAACCGTCATTTTGTGTTGAACGATATTTGCATTTCCACCTGTCTGTACAGGATGCATTTGTTTTGAATGATCGAACAACGACGTGTAGTTATTAAATCCTATCCCACAATGTTTACATGCAAAACTGTTGACAGAAGGTGCATATCCCACTAGATGACCACGTTCATGTCTTTTTAAAGCGTCTATTCTATTAAATTTTCGATTACAAAGAAAGCAAGAGTAAGTCGTTTCATGAGATTTGAGATGTCTATTGTAGTTTGCTCGATGTTGAATTACTTTCTGGCAAATGTCGCATTTAAATCCCTCCTCAATTTTTAAGTTTCTTTTCAAATTGCTAATCTCATGCTCTAGAATTCGTTTTCCGTCCGGATATAATTTAATGGAATTATCCAGTATTTCATCTAAATCCTCCATATCGACTTCAACAAAATTCAAAAGCTCGACTAAAAGCTACAACGATTTTTAACCCATTATAATTGAAAATACAAGATGTCATTCAAACACGATTGACGTAAAAATATAAACCAATGACATTAGAACAAATTTAACCATTATAACAAACCATACAAGTTGCCATTTAAACATGATTGACGTAAAACGATAAACCAATGACCTTTGAACAAACCATCACAATCGTTCATTGATAAAAAAAAATATTTGTTTCCAAAACATCATCTGCAGATAATAATAATAATAATAATAAAACACACAAACATTTTATACATTTTAATTATTGTTTACACCAGATTATATTTGAAATGTTAACCATTTGCGTTTTTTTGAACGTTTTTGTCTCTTTTGCATATTATCAAAAGTTTCAAATGTCATTTTTGCGTATGGATGTTTCCGCATAACATTTCCACCATGTTGATTTTCTTCATTGGAATGCAACGGTTTTGTTTCCAGATGCTCATTTTCGTCACTACGTTTTATCACATCAGTTTCATTTGCGTCCATATCCTTGTCAGACATTTGTTTTTCTTCCACCTTTTCATCAGGTGGGTGATTAACCGTTGACTGACGAAGTAGATCGTCATACTTCTGCTTTGACACCAGTATTAATTCTCGACTCATTTCGTAAAAAAGCTTGCACAATTATTGGTATTTCTCCACTTATTTTTAATAGTCTTTTCTTCCTTAGACTCTTCGATATTGATTCTGCTATCACTTTTCTTATGTTCTCGTTATTTTGACTGAGCAATTGTTGTTCCTTGTTGACAAAGGCAAGTTGCCTTTAATCAAATTGAAGATTATCTCCACTAATAACTGTAATTGTGTATCCGTTAGAGTTCCTAGTATTGCTTTACGTTGATCTTTATCTGATGAAGAAATAAACCTAAGAAAGATTTTACTATCCGCGGTCAGTTTTTTCCTCATTCCTCGGACGATACACAATCGTGTCTTCTCCCGGGAAAATCCTTGTGCGGAGTGAATAAAGTTTATTTGAACGTGGATGGACATCCACCAATAAGTAATTATTCGACCCACAATTCTCATTTCCGGTAACTGCCCTGATGTACGAATCGAGGAAAAAATTAGATTTGTGTGGAAAAACCTGTCTGCCAAATCGTGCCATTTGTTCCACATCACGACGATTCTCGAAGAGCACATAATAATGGGTATTAAGACTTAAGGTACGCATGACTTTTCCTTTTTGAAACAAATTTTGAACAAGACAGATGATGGTCATGTTTAAGTGATGTGAACCTACGCAAACCAGTTGTTCAACACATGTGCTATTTGCACTTTCACTCATTAAGTCATCCATAACGCATATGAAATGTTGATTGTCACTGTTGTGGATCTCAACAAGTTCATCCCTCGTAGGTAAACCTTGGTGGAAGCTTATGTTTCTCACCCCTTGTTTCATTTCGTCAAAAATAGGTTGCCACACACTCCCATAACAGTACAAAACTGAAGATGGTTCCTCTTTAAACATCGTAGAAGCATTTTCTAAAAGTCGCTTTACAAAAGTCGTTTTTCCACAGCCACTTACTCCAGAAAGAATTATTGAAGTCGGAGACTCCAATTGAAGTGTCGGTAGATGCTTGTCCGAATCCATGATAAAGAACAGTGTATAGTTTATCCAGCCTTATCCACTTTTATATGGTGTGCAGTACGGAAAAGAGTCAGAAACGAATTTACACACAAAAGCATCGTTAACGTCATAATTAGCTGAAAAAAGTTGAACGATTTGGTTCATTGCCACGCCCCGGCAACGATTCACGAGGTAATATATACAATAACATCCACATGCAAATGATGTATCTCCTTGTATTCTCTTCCTGTTTATTGTAATGTTTTTTATGTTTATTTTGTGAAACATTTCTGAGTAAAATGACGGTCGCTTTCCAAAACTGTCGAAAAATTCTGCTTTGTTCTTGGAAGGAAAATACATTGCCAACCAGTGCGTTCCGGGTTCTCCTTTTTCATCCGTATTAACTATGAAGGCAGCAGGAAATTTGCTTATCTTTTTTGGTATTTCATTTAAAGCAAACACACCAACCACCTGTTCGGACAAGAACGGGTCACAATTTACAATGCATTTCAACGTGTTGGTGTCCATTATACTTTAATCTACAATAACGTCTCTACTTTGACTTATTTCGAAATATCCCTGTCTTTCAGCGAGTACAATACAATTAACGGTATGTGGAAGAGCAGTGTTAAAAACAACGTCTATTCTGAGACTTCCTTGTTTTTTTAATGATAAGTGTTCATTTCCATTGAAGTCTGGTTGTGTGTCGAAAGCGTACAACGCATAACCACCTGCAATATCATCTCTGTCTATTCCAATGCCTTCATCACTCAACCATTTTCTTGTGGTTTCAAGAAGATTAACTAGAACAGGTATAACAGTGTAACCGGTCGCTGCATCGTAGCTTATCTGTATAGGTCCACTATTGACTGGTATTCCATCTATACTTAAATTTATTTGACTTAAATCATAGTTTTGAAAGTTCCATGGATTTGTAGTGAGACTTCCGGCACCAGTTGCTTGACTGTTCACAAATGTCACAATGACTTTATTTGGGCAATTATCTTGAAACACGTGATTCCACGAAAAGTTCAATGTCCCTTTGGCTAAAGTCATAGATGCAATTTCCGTCTTTGTATAAGGGTATTTGGCGTTGGTTGAATTTAACATGGCGTTATGAGCAGTAATAACGGCGGGATTTACTTGAACTTTGCACACCTTCAGAATCATCTCACGAATGTCGATCTTATATTTCTTGTTTTCGTTGCTCAATAAACAAAACTCTGGTCGGGAACGGTGAAATTTTATGTTTATTCCCACCTGGTTTAGTATATATCTGTCCACTTGAAACAAATCATGCATGATTGGTCCTTGTAGATCCAAGAATTTTGATTCCTTTATATATGCCATTCTCACTATACCATTTGTGTTATCACCGTTTGTTAAATCAACGTCATCAAATTTAAAAGGTGTATCTTTTAACCATATTTGGGACGTAAGCTGAGATTGCTTTGCATCTGTTCCATATCGAAGAAGAGTTTGTATGTAGGCTTTATATGGATAATAACCAGATGTTGTAGACATGGGTTTTCCTTGAATGCTTACATCTATTTGGGAGAACAGAGCTTGTAAAAATAAGTTCACGGGTGCTACATCTTCACCAGTAACAAGTACGGAATTATCGTGATGTACTACTTTCAACTTCACATACACCTGACTTCTCATCAAATCAATATATTCCATCCCATTTTGACCCGAGATATCAAACAATATAGGCGAAGAATCAGAAATGCTAGAAGTTGGTCTGACGTTTTCCATTCTTATGTTTTCAACTGCAACTTGTGTTGGTGCTAAATCAAATAGACACATTTCGGATGGTTGTCCTTCAACAAAAAAGTCCTTGTTTAACATGGCCATTTTGAATTCAGTTAAAAATATCACTGTATGTTGTTTGTGATTTTTTTCTCCTTGGTGTATTTTTGCTTCTTTTTTTCACCTTTTTCCCCTTCTTTGGTTTCGCAGTCTTCAATCGACGACGTTTGCTACCCTTACTGGTAGATTTACGATTGCGTTTCCTTTTAATCCCATCGCTGACATGCGTCATGTGGTTAATTTCAGTTTTTGCTTGATCAACAACTGCCTGTGAAGGAGAAATTATCTTAACCGGTACTTGATCTATTGTCATTTGTTCGTGGTTGGCTTTTTTACCATATTCAATAGGAACTATAGTTGTTTTTCCTCCATTTACTAAGGATCCACCTCTCTGGTTGTTTGTTTTCTTATGAATACTTGACATATGTGTGTTTTCCTTGTAAAACTTTATCCATTTAGCTGCACTTGGTATATAAAAGTTTGATGTATTCATGTTGATTTTTCACGTGAAAAAAGGGTACTGTCTAAAGTGTAACGTTAGTGACACTGGATTTTTCAAAAATGAAACAGGTTTAAAGTTACGATCCTCTATATAGAATTCTATATCGAATATTTCCGTTTTGGTTACGTGCAGATAGTATGGAAGATGGTAGGTGTCCATCCACACCCCTTTTTTGACAAAATAAACTTTCCGAAGCAAAGATTGTCTACGCTCTCCATCAATAATAGACTCGCCTGCAAGATCACAAAATATGTGTAAGTGATCCGTGTATGTAATTTTGTTACTATCTCTGATACAAATATCAACCAATGCAACTTTCCAAACACTTTCCAAATGTAGGGGCTCCTCGAGGTGAATTTTAAATTTCTGTGGTTGATTATCTGGAAAATATTCGATATTTCTAGCACTATCGCTGTTTACAGTCAGGTAAAAGTTAGTTGACATGTTAATACTATCTTAGTTTATAGATCTTTGACCTCAGACTCGTCAACCCACGAATTAAAACGTTTTGGATATCCAGTCCATTTCACAAAATACTGCGTGATATTTCCTTTTCGTCTTTTCTTTATTATTTTCTCTATTTCCCATAAGGTGTCATCCTCTTTATTCACTGCTTGCAATTCCGATTGATAAAAGTTACCTTTGATAATGTCTTCTGAAAGATCGACTAACTTGTATAAAGGTATTCCTTGCATTTGAAAGCGTGATTTTATTTTAAAAACTTCATATGACCACTGCTCGTTATATACTCTGCTAAAGGGTCTCCGTTGATGAGATATTCGAACTAGTTGTCCAAGCTTGAACTTGTATAAGTGTATTCGTTTTCTACTTTTTTTCTCATTTTTTGTTTTTGACGGTTTCACCTTTTGGGGTTTAACATACATAAATGCCCATAGATTTGCAGCATTCTGTTCATTCACATTCTTAGGTGCTACGTTATTAAGTGATCTATGAGGGGTTGCATTATATGACTCTACCAGGTTTTGGAGGATATCAATGTATCTATTTGTTTTATGCCGGGTTAAATATCTATATATCATTGTTTTTAAAGTTTTATTGA
>MJUU01034689.1:6052-22433 GCA_002080025.1 Modiolus philippinarum
TTTTTTTTTTTTTTTGAGGGTCAAAAAAATAAAGGGTTTTTTGTGCTGTTTTTACGTTTTTTTGATAAAATTTATGTTATTTTTAGGTCTTTTGAGGTTTTTTTGGGGGGGTCAAAATTTGTAGTAGTTATATAATTGAGGTTGGCCAGGCTGGCCTGGACAAGCTCAATTATATAACTACTCTCGAGCTCATGATTTTATGAAGCCAAGTTATCTTTCAATTGACTCGTCGTTGATTCGTTGTGAATATCTTCAGGTTGTTTGTTTGGGAACGCATGGTAGTGATTGCAAGAGGACTTTGCCTGTTTATTTTATGTCTGCTGACGATCCTGAATCAACGGAATTAAAAGAATTAAATGTAATAATGTTAAATGCTCTACTGCCGTTGCCAAGTAAATAATTCGACTGCGGTTCTATGGGCAAGCTTCAACTTACTATGAGCTACATTTTGGAAGTATCATGGCAAATCCAAGATGAAGAAAAGCAAGAAAGGGATTTTTTCCGTTGCTGCTTGAATATTATCTATTTGTTGACTTTGTATCATGTACATTTAGTCCATACCCTTTATCCTTTATTCAAAACAGTTGTTTGTCTTCTTCTTTTACAGTTGTAAGCCACAATTATTCTCTGTATTCTGATAAACAATGTCTTCTTACAGTTCTCCTATAAAAATACGATATTGTTTCCACCATTCTAACGTAATTCTTTGTTAATTATTTTTTTATATTTCAAGTGCATTTGGCTTGATTTATTTTAGGTTTGACATCCTGTATTTTAGTTTTCATATTCCATTCCATTGCTCTAACCTGCCATAAATATGCGTACACGTGTTCCTACTTATATGCATGCATGTTTTGCTTTATATAAATGTATTCTACATGTTGTATTGATGTGATCTTATATAAATACGTTACTGTTCGCGCAGGTCGCGTATTTGTAATAACAATCTGAGACTTTCTGGCAATTTTAGCCAAGCAGCTACATGTAACTGGAGTCTTAAGAATTCAGGGTGCAAAAATGTATCACCTTTACTGCTTGTATACTCTATAAAATGTCTTTACAGAAGCAATGGTTCCCTATTATGGTGTCAAATTAACTGTTCTAGATATTTATTGTAGAAAATCTGAATTGTTATGATTGTCTATTATTTTCATGACATATTTCCTGATATATCTGTGCAATATCTAAATCATATCATCTTGCTATAAGTAAAAGTATTTCAGAACTTCGAACTGGAATCTGAAAATAAAATATATATTTTGAAAAGGTTATTACATATTTTCAGTAATAAAAAGACAATCACAGAAATTATTTCTTTAAATTTTAAAGTGATGGAGTTAATTAAAGTTATAACAGTTGTCTCGAAACATTTTTTTTTGACAAACATTGAACATATTATTAAGATAGTTATGCAGAATACTCTGTCTTTTACCATATCGATAACAGTAGAATATTTTGCCAAAGAACTCCCACTTTTCATGTTATATTCTAAAAGCATGTACAATGTACCTAAAAGGAATTTGTGACAAAATTCAGGAAATTTCAAGAAACTGACATCACTCCTTTACTTGATTTTCAAGACTTACTCATTTCTATACAACTCCTATGAAAACTTAGAAAAAAGGCATTTCCCGCCAATTTTCCATTGTGTGCATCTCAAAATCAAGCGCATGAACCTATTATTTTTTCTTGTTTATTGTCAACCGTTTATTAAGTCCTTTTAATTAGAACACTTTTAGGAAATTCTCAATTTATTCAAAGGTGGCAACTACCTTAATTTTTTTCATGATCTTGAAAGAAAGTCACAAGGTTAGTAACAACTCAAATTATTATACCCTCCGCTTGAAAAGCGGGGGATATATAGTGATGGGGTTGTCCGTCCGTTACACCTGAGGGTACCCATCTCTTATCCGCTACTCCTCCTTAACTATTGCATAGATTTTCATGAAACTTTAACATAGTCTTTGTGATAAAATGTAGATGTGCACCTCCTATTTAAGAATTCCATTTGATTGATTTTTGGGGTTTCCCACAGCAAAACATGGACTTAGCCATTACATTACCAGTGGGTTCCTGAGGGTACCCATCTCTTTTCCGCTACTCTTCCCGAACCATTGCATAGATTTTCATGAAACTTTAACATAGTCTTTGTGACAGAATGTAGATGTGCACTTCCTATTTCTGAATTTAATTTGATTGATTTTTGGCGTTTCCCATAGCAAAACATGGACTTAGCCATTGCATTACCAGTGGGTACCTGAGGGTACCCATCTCTTATCCGCTACTCCTCCTGAACCATTGCATAGATTTTCATGAAAGTTTAACAGAGTCTTTGTGACAGATTGTAGATGTGCACCTCTTATTTCAGACTTTTATTTGATTGCTTTTTGGGGTTTATTGTTATGGGGTTGTCCGTCCGTCCTTCCGTCTTTCCGCCCGTCCGTTACACCTAAGGGTACCCATCTCTTATCCGCTACTGTCCCTGAACCATTGCATAGATTTTTATGAAACTTTAACATAGTCTTTGTGACAGAATGTGGATGTGCACCACCTATTTCAGAATTTGATTTGATCGATTCTTGGGGTTTCCCATAGCAAACATGGACTTAGTCATTACATTTCAAGTGGATAACTGAGGGTACCCATCTCTTATCCGCTACTCCACCTGAACCATTGCATAGATTTTCATGAAACTTTAAAATACTCTTTGTTACAGAATGTAGATGTGCACCTCTTATTATACCCCCCGCTTGAAAAGTAGGGGGAGGGTATATAGTGATGGAGGTGTCCGTCCGTCCGTCCGTCTTTCCGTCCGTCCGTCCGTTACACATGGGGGTACCCACGTCTTACCCGCTACTCCTCCTGAACCACTGAATAGATTTTCATGAAACTTTAACACAGTCTTTGTGACATAATGTAGATATGCACCACCTATTTCAGAATTTGATTTGATTGATTTTTGGGGTTTCCCATAGCCAAACATGGACTTTGCCATTACATTACATGTACACATGGGGTACCCATCTCTTATCCGCTACTCCTCCTGAACCACTGAAAAGATTTTAATGAAACTTTTACACAGTCTTTGTGACATAATGTTGATGTGCATCTCCTATTTCAGAATTTGATTTGATTGATTTTTGGGGTTTCCCATAGCCAAACATGGACTTAATTATTACATTACATGTTACACATGGGGTACCCATGTCTTATCCGCTACTCCTCCTGAACCACTGAATAGATTTTCACGAAACTTTAACACAGTCTTTATGACATAATTTAGATGTGCACCTCCTATTTCAGAATATGATTTGATTGATTTTTGAGGTTTCCCATAGCCAAACATGGACTTTGCCATTACATTACATGTACACATTGGGGTACCAAGCTCTTATCCGCTACTCTTCTTGAAACACTGAATAGATTTTCATGAAACTTTAACACATATGTAGATGTACACCTCCTATTTCAGAATTTGATTTGATTGATTTTTGGGGTTTCCCATAGCAAAACACGCACTTTGCCATTACATTACATGTACACATGGGGTACCCATCTCTTATCCGCTACTCCTCCTGAACCACTGAAAAGATTTTAATGAAACTTTTACACAGTCTTTGTGACATAATGTTGATGTGCACCGCCTATTTCAGAATTTGATTTGCTTGATTTTTGGGGTTTCCCATGGCCAAACATGGACTTTGCCATTACATTATATGTACACATGGAGGTACCCATCTCTTATCCGCTACTCCTCCTGAACCACTGAATAGATTTTCGTGAAACTTTAACACAGTCTTTGTGACATAATGTAAATGTGCACCTCCTATTTCAGAATATGATTTGATTGATTTTTGAGGTTTCCCATAGCCAAACATGGACTTAATCATTACATTACATGTTACACATGGGGTACCCATGTCTTATCCGCTACTCCTCCTGAACCACTGAATAGATTTTCACGAAACTTTAACACAGTCTTTGTGACATAATTTAGATGTGCACCTCCTATTTCAGAATATGATTTGATTGATTTTTAGGGTTTTCCATAGCCAAACATGGACTTTGCCATTACATTACATGTACACATGGGGTACCCATCTCTTATCCGCTACTCCTCCTGAACCTCTGAATAGATTTTCATGAAACTTTTACCAGCCTTTGTGACATAATGTAGATGTGCATCTCCTATTTCAGAATTTGATTTAATTGATTTTTGGGGTTTCCAATAGCCAAACATGGACTTTACCATTACATTACATGTACACATCGGGGTACCCATCTTATCCGCTCCTCTTTCTGAACCACTAAATAATTAATGAAACTTAAACACAGTCTTTGTTACATAATGTAAATGTGCACCTCCTATGTCAGATTTTGATTTGATTGATTTTTGGGGTTTCCCATAGCAGAACATGAACTCTGCAATACATTACAAGGGGGTACCTATCTTTTTTCCGCTGCTCCTCTGAACCACTGAATAGATTTTCGTGAAACTTTAACAGAGTCTTTGTAACAGAATGTGGATGTGCACCTTCTATTTCAAAATTTGATTTAATTGATTTTTTGGGGTTTCCCATAGCAAAACATGGACTTTTAAAGCACATTACAAGTGGGTAGCAGAGACTTTGACAGTACATTACAACTGGGTACCCATCTCTTATCCGCTGCTCCTCTTGAACCACTGAATAGTTTTTCATGAAACTTTGACATGGTCTTTGTGACATAATGTTGATTTGCATCTTCTAATTTAGAATTTGATTGATTATCAAATGGTGGAGCGGGGTGTATATCAGTGAGCTTTGCTCACAGTTTTTCTAGTATTTTATAAGAATAAAATGCCTAGTTTCTTTTTAGAATTTTAAGAAACGCCTTTGCCCTTTATATTTTATAGATCCATGTGATGGCTGTTCGATAGAAAAGAAACAATGTTTTACAACATTTAAAGGTGACTGTTCAAAATACATTCGATGTACTAGAGACATGAAACATATCATTAGTTCCATTTTGACTTGCCCATTTGGTCAATTCTGGGATAACAGCGTCATTGCATGTCGTGCAGCATTGTCAGTGCAGTGCCCATCAGGTAATGATAAATATCTTCTGAAATGAGATTTTTAGTTTGCATGTTGCTTTCCATTTCAAAGCAAAAATATTACACACAAGAAACTATAGACAACAAAATACGAAAGTTAACGTAAATTTTAGTTTATGCATATGGCAATTTCAGCAACTTATGGCTTTTTAGTGCAGAAGCACTTCAATTCCAAATATTGGAATACAAATGATTACAAATTTGTGACATGTAGCGTTTGACAAAATAGGAAACATTTTTAAATCCCTTTCACACACCCACCATAATCGGATTTCAAGGGGCTTGCGGAGCTACCTGCTTCATCTCCGGATGTTGGAGAAGGGAAAATGGTCTATACGGGGTAGTCAGATCGTGATAAGCCTGGTACCACTGTAGGAAAACCTTTTAGAGAAATGCCATAATCATTGCAGTAATAGATCTTCAATGTTCTCAACACAAATACTAAATCTGTCCCTAACCTTACCTATCCTATTTCTGTTCCACTGTTGTCCCATCCACGTTAATTTCTTTCTTATTATAAATTTTTTGAATTTATTAAATTGTTTTCTTTCTGATATAGTTTAGATATTGCTCACTGGACGTAAAACTGTAACTAATCAATTCCTCAATCCAAAACCCAGTACTACAGGTGCCCAAATATAACCTAGCGAGAATATTTTTATCAAGATCAGGTCCATAAAGTCATTACTTGTGAATCGCATCCGGTGCTTTAGAACAGCAATGAAATCAAGAAACCCCAGTATATTTTAAGATCCCCATGCAGCTTGATCTTTTATTGTATATTGACGAAGATGGACGTTTGAAATATAAGCTATACAACAAGCGTGAGAATTTTGATTTCCCAATTGTGAACTTTCCCTTATTTAGCAGCAATATACCTACCTCTCCAGCCTATGGAGTTTACATTTCACAGTTGATTCGTTACTGTCGATCGTGTAGTTTGTATAGTGATTTTTTTAAAAAGAGCAAAACACTGTCCCAAAAACTGCCTAGTCGGGGATTTCTTTAACCATTATTAATTTAATCCCTCAAGAAATTCTTTGGCCGTCACCATAACACCATTGAAAGATATGACGTGTCAGTATCCAAAAATGAAAGCGGACATTTTCAGCTAGATTCACGTCTTCCCGGATTTGACTACCGATTTTGACATTTTCCTAAATTGACTAAATTACAGTGTGACGTTTGCTGTTGACAGAGCAGGACATGTTTACCCTACCGGAGCACCTGATGTCACTCTCAGTTTCAATTGAGTTCACACTATGAGTGCCTTGTTTTGGAATGTCGTGTTTTCTATTTCTGTGCTTTGTATCTGTACTTGTCTAACGTCATTGTTTTCTGTGCTTAGCGTCATTTTTAGCCCACTTGGCGCCCGTCGGTGTCCGTCGTCCGTCCGTCGTAAACTTTTTCAAAAATATTCTCCTCTGAAACTGCTTGGCCAATTTGAACCAAACTTGGCCTGAATCATTACCAGGTTATCTAGATTCAAAATTCTGTTCGATTAGTCCGATGACCAAACAACATGGCTGCTGTTTCTAAAAAAGCACATAGGGGTAAATTGCTGTTTTTGGCAAATAACTCAAAATCCATTATAGATATCAAAAATATGATATAAGGTAAAAGTGATCAACATGACAAGATCTACCTGCCCTACAATTTTAAAGAAAATTCTCAAAGCCGTCAAATGATATCGCCCTTTTCCGCGAAATTTTCAAAATTTTGACATTTTTAAAAAAAAAATTTATCAAAAAACTATAACAGATAGAGGTCAACCTTAAATTGCAAATATGTTCAGCATATCAAGATATTCCCACCTACAAATTTTAAAGAAGATCTGAATAGGTATAGAGGAGTAATTGCCCTTTATTTATTTTTTTTTTCAATAAAATGTGGGATAGAGGTTAACATTTAAAGCTTAAATGTTAAGTATGTCAAGGACAACATTTTATTTTCAAGATGGAAGTTGTGGACCTCATCCAAGATGCCCGTCAGCGGGGAACTTAGTCTAACATTAGACCCTGTGGGAAAACACATTCACAGATCTTCTCCTCTGAGACTACTTGGCCAATTGGAACCATACTTGGTCACAACTGTCCTTAGTTAGTCCCCTTTGAAAATATGTCCAGCAAGTTCCCATCAGATCCAAGATGTCCGCCAGCGGACAACGGACCCTATGGAAAAACACATTCAAAGATCTTCTCCTCTGAGACTACTTGGCCAATTGGAACCATACTTGGTCACAACTGTCCTTGGTTCGTCCCCTTTGAAAAATGCGTCCGGCAAGTTCCCAGCAGATCCAAATTGACTGCCAGTGGGGAACTTAGTTTAACATTGGACCCTATGGTCAAACACATTCAAAGATCTTCTCTGAGACTACCTGTCCAATCGAAACCATACTTGGTCACAACTGTCCTTAGTTGGTCCCCTTTAAAAGATGTGTTTGGCAAGTCGTCATCAGATCATAGATTGCCACCAGCGGGGAACTTAGTTTAACGTTGGACCCTATGGGAAAACACATTCAAAGATCATCTCCTCTGACACAGTGGGCCAAATTACATTTAGGTTTATTATCACACTAGAAAGTGAGACAATTTATCATTGAGGTTATTGTCTATGGTAACTTTGGATCAGGAGAGCTACAGGCTATTGAGAGCCCCTAGTTTTTACTGTGTCCTCATTTTTGGCCATGTCTTTTGACTCCGATTTTTGTAAATTTCACTCCTTTGTTTCTTTGATATACTACTCAGTGTCTGCCGGTTTTTTTTTATTTATTTTTTTTTAATGAACTCATCATCACGAACACATGGATTTGTTATAACGAATTTAATATCATTAACAATCTGGAGAATCGTTATTATATAAATAAAATACTTTTTTGAATATTTTTATGGCAAATTTAATTCATTGTAGCAAATTTTTAATCCGTTATAACAAATTGTACATTTTTATAACGAATTCAGTAACAAATTTCGGACATCCAGTCCTTAATAAAAAAGATTCCTAAAATATTTTTATAACGGATGTCTGAAATTGTGAAAACAAATTGAAAAATTGTAATCACAAATTTGTGAATTCGTTAACAAATTTAAAAAAATGTGTTAACAACTTGTAAAATCTGTTATAATAAAATAATAACGAATTCATCGAGTTGTGGTTTTTTTTTTGCATACACGAGTAATAATGAAAGCTTCGATGGAGCTGAAACTCGAATGCCCTGAAAATCTATATCGGCAATACTTCGTAGTCATCCCAAGAACTGCTGAATAAAAAATAACGTTTTTATATGTTTCATTGGCCTTAGAGAACTAATTAAATCAACGGGAACAGAAAGTACAGTTTATCATTAGTAAATAAAAAAAATGATAGGCAGTTCCGTAATCACATGAAAATAACCAGAAGGGGTGATTTCTGTATTGGTGACAAGTTCCACTTATGTGATAAATAGCCAATCGAGGTGAATAAGTACCTTCGCTTATTCGGGAAAACCTCGAACTTTAAAACGTGAAAATTTAAATATCTCGAAGTGAGAAATAATCGTAATTAACCGGAAAACAATGTTCGAGATAGTTTATCTAATTTATAATCAAATTATTTGAGGTAAAGCGATATCCGTAGTCCCCAGTTTAAAGTATGCCGCCATTTTGTTGCTATCGTCGTTGCTATGTGTATCATTACGCCATTCATTGAAAGGGGTGTTGAATATAATATTTTTGATAAAAATGTCATATTATCAATAAATTGGGTTATCTTAGTCATAAAAGTGCAAAAACCATTTCGTTATACAATGATGCAGGTGTTAATTTCATCAACATCCGGTTGCACTTTTTCTAGAAACTGACACGAGACATTTACATGATTGGCCAATCAGCAAGTGAGATCATTTGGGAAGTATTTATTTCAAGAATTAAGGAAAGACGTTTTACTTTTTTCGGTTTCCTTTAAATGTTTTCCCTCTGTTCGGAATCCGGGATGCAGGACATATTTTGTATGTTTCAACAGAGTTGTGTCCCTTTTTAGGAGGTGTAAGTTCGAAACACTCGGAATTTACCTTCTAAGCCCTATCGTAGATGATCGAGAGATCCGAGTAACATATTGGAATCCCCAACAATTAAAAGAAATGCGTCAGCCCAGAAAGGCATCAAGTTAGGTATTTATCCCGAACAATAATATCATTTTGTTGGACGAGATGTATAGTATCCACAACGTGCGATATTGTGATCCGATATGGAAAACCCTTTCCATCTTCGGACACCTCTAACTTTATCGTTCAATTTGAAACGGAAGTCTGCAGATGTACCGAAGTTACACCTCCTCTAAAGGGAGGTAAATATTGGGAAACAAACAAACCGAAAGTGGGGAATACAATAAAATATTGAAAAAATAAAAATAAATGTTTTATAAGAGAGCGATTGGTTCTTGGATTCTAGGAGTTTTCCCAAAAAAGTGTGTCTTGGGGGAGAATACAGTGGGACTTAATAACAAGAGGCTCTAAAAAGCCTGCATCGCTCTCCTGGCTCTTGATTAACATAGACATTTTATGTTGACGAGTCCATAATTAAACTAGAGTTCAAATATGCCAAAGTAGTTTAAGGGGAGAAGACTTCCATTAGTGTTTCCCATTGGGTCCAATGTTTAACTAAGTTCCCTGCTAGAAGCCATCTTGGATAAAGCGTGAACCTGAAAAAAAAACATTTTTCTTTGCAGGGTTGACAAAAAGACTATTGTGACCTAGTTTGGTTCCAATTGGCTCAGTAGTTTCAGAGAAAAAGATCTTTGAATATGTTTTCCAAAAAGATCTAATGTTAAGACTATATTTTTTTTCAGCCGGCGGCAATCTTGGATATAGCGCAGACCTGAAAAACACCGAATTTGCAGGACACCACCCAAGGACTAAGTTTGATTCCGATTTGCTTAGAAGTTTCAGAGAAGATCTTTGAATGTGTCTTCCCATATGGTCCAATGTTAAGAGTATGTTTCCAGTTGGAAGCAATCTTGAATATAGCGGTGACTTGAGCAACACCCATTTTTACAAAATACCACCTTAAGATTATTGTGGCCAAGTTCGGTTAAAATGGCTCAGTAGTTTCAGAGTATAAGATCTTTAAACGTGTTTTCCCATAGTGTCAAATGTTAAAACTATGTTTACTGCTGGCGGCTATTTTGGATATAGCGCGGACCCGAAAAACACCTTTTTTGCAGGGAACTAGCCAAAGAAAGTTGTGGCCATGTTTGGTTCCATCGGCTCAGAGGTTTCAGGGAAGAAGATCTTTGAGTGAAAAGTTTGCGCCGGACGGACGGACGGACGACGGACGCAAAGTGATGACAAAAGCTCACCCCTGCATTAGCAAGGTGAGCTAAAAAGGGACCTTATATTTAGGATAAAGCGTGTGGCTACAAAAAAAAACAAAAATATAAAACATACGTCAAAGTGTTAAAGAGTAAGACAAGCAATTATTTTTAAATGCAATATGTTTTAAGCCTATCTTTTAAAAAACAAGAGAAAAGTTTTAAAATCCTGCTTACGTGTAACATGTAACTTGTTTTTTTTCAAATTGTTAAACTCAAGTGCTGAAATTAATAAATACAATTTAAACTTCTGTGCTCAAGTTTAAACTTGCGTCCATTCGAGTTTAATTGTGGCAAGACGTGATATTGTCTTTTTTTTTATTATTTATTCTTGCAGACCCCTGCCGCAACACAACCGACGGATTCACATATGGAATGAAAGACCAAGGATGTAGGGCGTACTGGATTTGTGATGATGGTCAAAGTGTAGGAGACTGTTGTCCGATTGGGACTAGTTATGTCGAAGGAATAGGATGTGTCAGAGGGATACCATGCAGCGACCCATGTCCGCCAGATGACGATTAATTACAGAATTGCTTATACTTTCGGTCCCCGGTAGGGATAGAATGAAAACTACGCATAAATATTTTGTACTGAAATTAGAAATTCAAATCGCCAACTTCGTAGCGATAAGCTGAACTATGATTGCTCCAATATAAACTTATTAAACTATCCAAACGATAGACAAAAATGAAAGAAGAAAACACTTTTGCTTTTCAGTATACAAATATATATTTATCTGTTTCATTTTAATCATTGTACACGTATTAGTTTCCAAAAAAAGGTTTGACGTCATTATTCTTTTACTTAAACCTCACGTCTTTTTTCTCGGCATAGAAAATTAAATTGTCTACTATCATATATGAATCTCCGAGAAAATGTGTTTTTTTTTCCGAGTATATTTTTTTCTAGGCCAGAAGCAAGTCCATGGGCTGAGACAATAAATATACACATGGTATATTTTATTTGTTACCAGAATTTTCTAGCTACATATTCGTAACGGTAACCAAATAAAACTTACAATATAATTCCACATTTGCAGTTCTCCTGATATATAGGAAGGACATACTTAACAAAATGAACTGGTTTCTTTGTCCTTTATTCCGACAGAACCAGTATAAAAGTTTTCTTTCAAAGCGGTAATGTAGAAAACACTGTCTTGTAACCTGTACGGCAATTTTTGTTGAGTCATAATAAGATGGCGGATCATCTGAGCCCAGGAACATAGGTAGAAACATAGTTTTTTTTCTTTTTTTCACTCACCTCACCTCGTTTTACATGAAGTTGTGTTACTGTACAGAACACTAATCAATCAACTGTTCCAAACAAAAGTGTATGTTTATACCCTATATTTGTACCAAGCATTTCGATCAGCATACTCAGAAACTATAATTTTACCTGTAAATGCATGTACAAATGTAGAACGATTTGTCCAAAAAATGCGGTGTATGGCCGTGTCACCACCAAATGTTTACATTTTTTCCCTCGATTACGGTTGAGTCATTGTACGGTCGAGTCCAAATTCACAAACTCCGTAAGAAGTGTTGATGCAGTGGAGTCATTTGGTCAATATTGCCTGTTATTGTTGCATATCAGTAGAAGTTATAAAGACATTCGATGGGTACATGTCATAACCTCCACAATTTAAAGACCAACCTTTTTACTTGAAAGGAAAACTTCTTTGTATTTTCTAAAAATATATTTTGATACTGATTTTCAGAAAAAAAACAAAAAGCGTTCAACAATGATCTAGAAGTTTAATTATGGCGAATAAAATATTTGCTTCTAAGAACAGAACAGCAAACCCACTCTCTCAATTCCTCTACACCAAAGGGATATCCCTTTTACTCAACCTGTTTAATACTAGTATACTAGGAGGCACATTTGGGTAAAATCAATATTTTTTTTGTGCAAGAATGTTCACAAGTGATGTTTTTACATTTCTGAATAAAAATACTATCGTTAAAAACGTAGAATTCAGTTAATTGTAGATGATTGGTTGCAGTCCAGACTTAAATAATGGTAGGTCTGGACTTCGGATGGTAACCCGTTCCATATTCTTATGGTTCGAGGAAAGAAGGATGAGGGATGGCAATTTTGTTGGTGAATATGGCAGCATTCATTTATGATCTCTTTATGGAATGATGTTGTTTTTTTTCTATAAATGAGTGAAGAGAATCGTCTGCGCTGTTGTAACGTAGGCCAAGTAAGTTGCTGTAGTATTTTGGTAACACTGTATTGGAGGTTGTATTGATTTAGTGTGTACCTAAAGCTGACCTTTTTTGAACTATTTTATGTAACAGCATTCTAGTTGAGGCCTTACACTGGTGTTATGTGCTTGCTCTTGGGATTGTGATTGTACGGTGTGCGAAGAGACTTTTTTTGCTTTATAATGTCGTGGATATGTATGAAGAAGAGGCACCGGTCCAGTACTGAACCCTGACAGACTCCTGATTAGACAGGACAGTTGTCTAATTCGTTTCCATCAACGACTTTCTTCTGTTTTTATTATTGAGAAGAAATTGATATCTTCTTCAACGGATTATTTTATTCTAAAATTTCTCAGCCAAGCATAATATAGTTCACCATAATATAGACTTGCTTTTCTGGTTAAGGAATTTTCAGATGCAATGCTCAGCAATCTGTCTCATGTTCGTGATGTAATATTTGTTGATTTACAAAGTAATATTTTACTAAAATGAAATGTATGTATTTTAATAAATAATTGTGTGATGAATAAATGTCGCAAATTCTGTGATTTCCTACATTAGCAATGACTAAGTATAGTCAATGACGTGTTTTATACTTCTATGGTAGAGGTCATCAAATGGACTAAATACCTTTTTCGAATAATTGCCGAAAAATTCGGTGAACTCGTCAGTTTTTCGGATGTTATTAAACAAAGACAGGGTCACAAGTTTCGCTCTTCATTTACATTTAAGTTCAGATTCTACATAGATCTGCTGCAACAAAAGTTATTCATGTGCTGACCTTATGATCTTCAAAACATTAGTCATTACAATCAGTATCTGAATGTCTACGTTGTTAGAGACAAACAGTAGTTAAAAAGAAGGGGCTGGTGTTCTATTCTGGTATGAAAATATTTAATTCGCCATGAGCGAAACTTTTAATTAATTTTTTAACGCATTGTGCTCTTTTCTAAAAATTCAGGATTAAATATGAAAAAGAAAGGAAATTGGGTAAATGTCAAGGAGACAACATCCCATATCCAGGTTAAAACGACCAAAAACAAAACATCTAGGGGTCACCATATGGTCTTCATATGGAACCTCGCACCATATAGTAAGCCCTAAATGGCCCCGAAAAGGTAAAAAAGTGAATAAATCAATGGAAACAAACCACATCCAATAACCCAAATATCAAGAAACTAAAATTTTATAAGAAGACAAGGACAAGCCAATGACCAACATATTCCTGACTTGGGACAGGCGCAAAAAATGCGGTGGGGTTAAACTCGTTTTCTTGGATCCAAACCCTCCCCCTATGTGTGGTGAATGGCTAAAAATAAATACACAAAAAGACTCACAGTAAAAATCAAACTAGAAAAAAGTCCAACTTATCAAGACGAGTACCCTTACAATGAAGTACATAAAACATGAAGACAATACATACAGGTACTGTCCGGACAAATGCTCGCAGTTACTGACAGCTAGCTAAGGACATAATTTCCGTTGATTATGATATCAAGCCTTCTTACATATGAAATTTCAATTGAAATACTTCTAAATAGATTTGGTATAACAATATCATCAATTATGAAAGAAGAACATGATATTGTGCAATGCCAAATACTGCCAATATGAAAAATTGTTTAAATTTAGTTATGGTGTAAAGCATTTAGGAGATCATCAATATTTTTGCCAACAAAAACCAGAAGTACAGATTTAACAACAATGCTGTATTTATATCCTTTATGAATAAGTTTGTATTTATATCCTTTATGAATAAGTTTGTATTTATATCCTTTATGAATAAGTTTGTATTTATATCCTTTATGAATAAGTTTATGAATAAATATATTTTATGGAAAATACAAACAAACATTCTTTTCAAGTGAAAAGGTCGGTCTTTAAACTTTTGAGATAATGACATGTATCCATCGAAGCTTCTGATACGCAACAATAACAAAGGAAATATTGACCAATTGCAAATGACTCAACTGCATCCACACTTTTTACGGAGTTTGTGAATTTGGACTCGACCGTATGTGAATTTGGACTCAACCGTACAATGACTCAACCGTAATCGAGGGAAAAAATTGTAACATTTGGTGGTGACACGGCCGTACACCGTAGTGTTTTGACAAATCGTTTTACAGGCATTTACATGTAAAATTATAGTTTCTGAGTATGCTGATCGAAATATTTGGTATAAAAATAGGCTACAAACATCCACTTTTGTTTAGAAAAGTGGATTTACTCGACGTAAAGTTCAACCAAACATCATAATTTCGCTTCGATTTTTCAAAGCACTTCGGACTCTCAGTTTGGACATAAAATACAAGTTTATATGTGAACGTTGGTCCATAACGCTTGGTGTGGAGACTCCTCATTATATTTTGGTTTTGTACAGTAACAGAACTTCACACAAAACGAGGTCAAGTGAGTGAAAAAGAGAAAAAAATGAGGTGTCTACCTAATCGGGCTCGGATGATCCGCCATCTTATTATGACTCAACCAAAATTGCCGTATAGGTTACAAGACAGTGGAAAATGATGCCAACAGCACGCTTAAAGAATGAAGGAGGATCTCATCCACACTCCCGTGAAAATAAATGCTCAATCCCGATATCTCGGTAAAATAGTTTGTCAATCACGTTTTCCCGTTTAAAAATCATGTAACCGAATAATTTATATAAAGTATACGGAGGACCCCTGTAATCACAGAAAAAAGGTTTATAGGTTTCTGTCTTAACAACAAACAAAGTTTAAAGCCCGGTCTACATTGGTTTTTGGGTAGCCACTGTAAAGGAAGAAAGATACATGTAACATAAGGCTTCACTGCTCTCTAAATTCATTGTTATCACTGAACAGACGCTTGTATATTGAATCCTGGCAGGACTTTTAGTGACAAGAGTTGGGGTCCAAGTAGCAGCGCGCATCTGAGCTGTAGGCTTGTAAAAGATCGAGGTCTCAAATTTGCTACAGCATCGTACATCAGAGTTTGCAATGTTTAGAAATGACAACTCTGTCTTTCTCTCTGATTTAAAATAGCCGGATCGTAGAAAGACACAACGTAAATGAAAGTTTGGAGATGATCCCTTCACTGTCAGTTGAAGCACCAAAAAAAAAAAAGAAAAAACAAAACAGCGTAAATGTACCTTTTGTACAAATCAGGGATTCGTTAATTGGACTCGACGAACATTCTTTTCCTCAAGGTAGATAATAAAAATACAATCGAAACTTGATCCATTTTAGTTCCCATAGCTACCCCAGCATTCTGCATATAGACATCCCCATGGAACTGGAATGAGTTTAGACTGAAAACCAATTCGGTTTATTTAGTTTCCGAATGATGTCAGTCAAAATTGGGATTGGATCTTCTGTCAAAAAAGTGCTTCACATCTAAAATGACTTTATTATTTGGAATGCTAGTGTATATTTATAGTACTGATGTCCATCGTGGAAATCTTTGGTCTCGTACCCCTTACATTGTAATTATCAAGAACATTCAATAAACTAGTAAATGCTCATGAGACACAGTCTATACAAATTCATGGTAGAACCAAGCTATTAAACAACACTTTTATTGTTGATCTTCATCCTGAAGTCCCCATGATATTTTGTCCTTGATATAGGTACGGAGATTTTCAACGATCGGCATGAATATTTCGTGAAGCAATCTAGATATTTTCCCCGTAGGACAACTGCAGATAAAGTGAAGTGACCCGCCATTACCATCCGCCAATAACCGCTATCCG
>MJUU01034692.1:7452-23681 GCA_002080025.1 Modiolus philippinarum
ATAGTCAATTTGGCCTGAAGTTTTGGGCAATTGGCATTTATACAGCCTTTACAGGTGATGACCAAAATGTTTTTCCCATAGGGTCAAATGTTAAGCTTTATTCTCCACTGGTAGCCATGCTTGTCCAATCCAATAAACATAAGTAACCTTTGTAAAGGACCTTCCATACATTATTCCAATACAGTTAAGTGCTTCAGTTGTTGCAGAAAAGTTAATGAAAATGATAATTTTTCTACAGAGTATATTCAGTGCTGGCGTCCATGTTTTTTGTCAGGCTTTTAAAAATGAAATGGACATTTTATGAAAACCACTGTTTATAAGGCTGTTCACAGGTACTGGACAGAGAAATAGGTTTGCATGTGAAGCAAATACCAAAAGTACGGTGAAATATCTGAACACGGCATGGATCTTTTTGTTTTGGCTATAAACATTTAATTTGGGAAGCTGCAGGTTGTGAGAAAATATCTATTTCTAAAGAAACTATTAAGGCAAGATTGTTTCTTGGTACCTATACACTACAGTCTAATCGTCACAAATGTAATCAATATGAAGTTAAACCAGATTGTCCGCTGCGTGATAATGGTTTAGAAGATCTTGAACATTTTTTAGTTCACTGTGAGTGTCTCAGTACAGTCCACCAGAAATTTATAAACTCACTGCATCATCTGCTTTATTGCGCCTTAGATAAAACTGAATATTCTGCTTTGCTTGATAACCCAATCAATTTTGGATTGCACTGCTTTTCCATGTATACCATATAAGCTGCACGTAGAAAATATAAGTCGAGGATTGGTATATGCTTTACAAGTAGAGAAATTAACATTGTGACTCATGCAATAGAGTGTGACTACAGTTATCCACTAACATATACATATGAACTGTTTATTTTCTGTATTGTATAGACCTGACCTCACTTTAGCCTACAGAGTGCTCTTCTCTTCTAATAATATAGCAGCTATATATTTATATATCATCTGCGAGTATGTGCTACAACGGATCGAGCACCAACTACTGGATTTGAGACATATTCACCGCAGTGACACTAAATAACACATGATTTACTGTGTGTTCTCCAGATAGTGGAGGGATATAAAGGAACAGAACAGAACAGAGCGGAGAACTGTATTCCTCAATCGTAGCTCCTCGGCCATTTCCGCTACACTAAAAAATAACTTTTATCCAGTAAATGGCCGAGTAGTTACGATTGCAGTATTCCTGTAAAGTTTTGTTGAATTTGCTTCATTGGTTTCAGAGGAGAAGATGAAAATGTTAAATGCTAACGGACGGTCGCAGGTGAGCTGAGACAATCAGTTAATATACTAGTTAAGCATATTTAATTGAAAAATCGATAGAAATGTGTTTTATACCGCATACCGCTGTGACGTGGTAAAAATGAAATTTGCATAGATCTACAGCCTAGCTGTATTAAGATGCCTGTTATTTTAAGTCAACAGTTTATTATAATATAAAATATAAAGGTATTTTCCTATTCATCCTGGATAATGTCCTCGCAAAGTGGTACTGGGTTTCGATCACCTGTATTGGCCCTCGGCGAAGACCACAACCCAACATTACTGTAAATGGACATATTATTCAGAATTAATATGAAAATACCCATTTAATTACACTACAGCAATAAGTTAAAAAATTCTACGAGTGAAAGATGACAAAGATGTTTTTCTGTTGACATAGCAATTTTATGCCCGCTTCCTGGAGACGGAGTTATCAGTTTCGGAATATTGCATTTGCCTTATTCATGTATTCTTCGCGGCTTTACTTTGCGTCTGGTTGATGGTATGGATGATCTCCGGTCAAATTAATAAACCAAATTTGGGGTTTACTATTTTCTGGTTTCTGTAGAAGTGGTGCCATCAGAAATGATGGCCACCCCCGCAATGCCCTGTTTGACACAGTTCTAGAGTTCCACTGACAAGCTCACATGTGTCAAAATCGACATCTTGGGGCCTCTTGTTTGCACCAAGACCAATTTTTAAAAAATCTGAAAGCTTATTGCACATATGGAGACTATATGCAACAATTCTATAACAAAATTAAATCCATAAATCCAAAAATGAGGAAGGAGATCCACTGACAAGGTTCATCTAATGGACAAACGGATGGACGGACAGACGGATGGTCAGACGGACGGGACCAAAACAATATCCCACATTTTCTTCACAAAAGTGCGTAGATAACAACTGACCATTTCGACTGAATAGTAACTTGATAATTGTTGTTAATTTGAGTTCTGCATTTTGGCAGTTTTCGTTAAATTATGTCTGATCATTTAACATATAGTTTCAGTTTTTTATGTAGATTATATAGGTTTTTGTGTAAAGGCGGGAGCAAATATCTAGTACCGTGAGTAGAGGTGGGGGAAATGAACAGGGGGTCACTCGGTCACACCTCACACTTATCTCTCCCGCTTTCAACTCCACTCTCCTTACTGTCACCTGCAAACAAATCCTCCGATTCCCCCAATTCCCACACTTCTTTTCACCTCTTCAAATTTCCACCCTCTTCTCCCATCTCTCGTTTTACAAATACATGCTGTCGTAGAGTAGGTGTAAACGAATCCCAACGCGTTCAATCTATCGGAGCCATCTCCCCAACGGATCCGCCAATGAAATACTTAATTATCTTTGCCCGTTATTGAATGTGAAACGTCTTGATAATATCTTTTGATTCTTTCAATAAATACACTTCTCGGTGCAAAACAATAAACAGAGTCGCATAATAATGTATGGAACGTGAAGTTTGTCCACACAGTTTGCCTTCAATGATCGGCGGCCAGCATTACCTAGCTGCCCCGAATAAGACAGTGAACTCCCCTATCCACAACAATTTCCTAATTTGTAATAACAATTTATTAATTTGTAATTACAATTTATTAATTTGTAATTACAATTTATTAAATTGTAATAACAATTTACTAATTTGTTATTACAATTTACTAATTTGTAATTACAATTTATTAATTTGTAATTACATTTAAAAAAAAAATTGTGTTGTGTAAAAATAAATTGTGTTGTGTCCCTAATAAGCTTCCGTAATTTTGGCTAATGATGTAATGTTGACGTGATAGGATGAGTTCCACTTCTTTTTCAACTGTAAAATTAATTCTTCATGTCGAAAGCAATTTTTAGATTACTATCAGTGTAATATAACACATTTTAATTTACTAAACCAATTAGACAAACTTGTTCTTATTCTTAATCCGTCAACACCCGATGATAATAAAACAGTGGTATCTTATATACAGCAGTCATTAGAACTGAGGAAAGATGACCCTCATACTGTTTTAGTATCAGAATAATAATGTCTTACTTTTTCATTTTTGTTCATATTTGTTATCATTGTTTAAATGTATTGTTTAAATGTCTTTGCTATAACCCTAATGGGTTAAATAGTTTTCAATAAAGGTAAAGGTTTAGAGCTGGATTTCAAATGCAGCGAATATCTTCAATGGTACATACTAATGCAATGCATACGTTTTGACACTACCCACAAAAGTTTTCAAAAACTTAATTTTCATTGTATATCCCAAATTAAGTTTATTGATAGTTTATTGCATAGAAATACGATATGATCTGGCAACAGCTATGCCTTTCTTTAATCACAGAATGTTATGGTAGCATAAAACGCAACTTTTAACAGTAGAATATCTGAAATAATAAGTATACATATATGAGAAGAAAGAGTATAGATGGATAAAAGCTTGCATACTTTCTTTGTCTTATGAAGGTATGCATGTATACTAAAAGAAATTTTAATTCGTTTTATCATTCAGATTGTCATTATTATAGTGTCTAAAGGCGCAGTTATTAATTTTGGCTAAATGTTCAGGTCTTTGATTTTGAAAAAGTTGACATCTAAGAAGGAAATGAATGGCATCCTCATAAGGAGCACTACAAGGTCAATCTGGGTACTTTGTAGCATGAATGGTTGCCAGGGTGGTATTCAGAGCACTACATTGACGTCTCCATCTGGTGAGAAGTATATTTAGTTTTCTGTCACCCTCATTATAATAATTTTGGTGCTGAAATAAAAATTGATTTGAAGTTTTTCTTTAGCAACGATAGTAGTAAACCATACCTCCAACTTTCAGGGTTTAAGTTATTCCAAAGGTTTAAAGGTTTACAGTAGACAGCATGATTTTTTTTTCGGTAACTCTTAGTCTGCATATTTATAACTAAATACCGAAGTTACTGTGAATTTACTTTCTGCATATGCGTATTTCGACAATTTATGTCTCATCAGCGCAGATAAAATCTAAACGTTTGAAAGACCATAAACTCAAAAATGTTTAAAAACTGATAGAGAACAAATAACCAAAGTGATCTAAATGTAAAGCCAAAATTTGCTAAGGACGGAGCTTTGCATGATGGAGATACTCCTTAGTTTTCAATAAAATTTACAAAATTTTAAGAAATTGTAAGGTTTCAAAAATAATCGGCTTTCGGGTCAGCACCGAAGTACTGACTACTGGGCTGGTGAATACCCTCGGGGACTAACAGTCCACCAGCAGTGGCATCGACCCAATGGTAACAAATAACTAAATACCGAAGTTACTGTGAATTTACTTTCTGCATATGCGCATTTCGACAATTTATGTCTCATCAATGCAGATAAAATATAAACGTTTGGTATAATTATCATTATTTCTGAGCGTGTATTTGTTAACAGAGAACTATTGACCAATGGGAAGCCATTCTTAGCCAAGTACAGAAATTTACACGGGAGAGATTCTTATTAGTTTTAGACATAATTTACAGAAAAAGTATATAAAAATATATATGTATAAAGAACCTAGAGTGGTCCAAAAAGGTTCGTTACCATAATAACTCCGGATTCCCGGTTTTTCGTGCACTTCCGCTTCTATTAAATCATTTGTGTAGAACTTTTGGTAAATGTACTTTTTCGTCGCAAAATGCTTCCCCATGAGCTGAGACAATATTTCCATGATTTCCATCGCATTCACTACACTTTAATTTATTGTTCAAGTTTCTGATCCTAATGTGGTCAGTCGGCATGCATTGTTTGGGAGATTATTAAGAACAATGCAGTTGTATATTTTTTTCCTCAGTTTTCTCCGTTTTCATGACAACAATATGTGGGATGACATGACATGGACTTTAACTTATCTGTGAAATTTTCTGACATTTCTGTCAGTTCTTTTATTATTCTACTTTGCACATGATTTTGGATATGCTTTAAGAACACATTGAATACAAAAAAGGGGTTTGACACAACATTGCCTGTTGCTATGGTAACGATACAACAATTGTATTGGAATTGATATACTAGACCAAAGTGTTAGTAAACTTTTTGATCCAATTTGATTATTCGGCATGCTGGATTTAAGAGATAACTCCTTAACTTGGTAGCACTATGAATGCAAAAGTACGATTTTGGCACAAGATTTCCCGTTGCTATGGCAACATTATGACAGTCGTCAAAAGTTCTATTACTTAACTTGTTATTAAATCATTTATGAACATTTTACCAATTTTTAGTCAATCAGCATGCATGTTTTGAGAGAAAATATTTATGAAATAACATCTTTAACAAGCATTCTATACTTTTTGGGGTAAAAACAGCAGTTACTATGGCAACGAAAGAACTAATGACATAAAGATTTGTCATTAATGTTCTAAATAATTGAAATAAATTGTATATAGCAATATATTCGATGTATGTAGTTTTATGACAGTGAAATTTAATAGACAGAAGAGAATGCAAGGTGTAGGTGCAAACTATATAAAAGCCATTGCCATGGCAACAGAGTGTGCTCATTTTGAGGATTGATTTTTGTGCAAATTAAAGTGTCCTCTATTAAATACACAAATACTGTCAAAATCTGACATTAGGCCGATTTTGGCCCTTCGTGGCTCTACTCCTTTAAAGGGACCATCTGAGGACTGTTGTCACCAATTTGTTCTATTACTGATCGAGTGTTTTAAAGACAAATATGTTTTAATGAAAAGTTTTGGGGCATTTACCAGAGAAGGACGAACAGACGTAGCATACCACTTGACTGCAAAAATCTGATAATATTTGCCAGAATTGTCGCTTTGCATTCTGTTTTGAATGGGGGGGGGGGAGTGCTCTTAAATAAATAGCAATTTTACGTCACATTAAGTTCCGTCAAAATCAGCATTAGACTTCAACTTATCTCTATCAGTCTTCTTCAACATTTCCAATAGTTTTTTCGCGGGCTTAGCGATTTTTTTTTACGATTTGTGACATTTTCTGACTATCGGACCTTCGGACCTTTGGACTAACGGACCTTCGGACTACCGGACCTGCGGACTATAGGACCTTCGGAATATCGGACCTTCGGAATATAGGAAAACAACTAGCAGAGTAAAAGCAGTCAAAGTATATATAGATTAAAAAACAAAGTAAATTGCATAGAACATAACAAATTGTCAGTGAAGACAGTTTTATAGATTACAGACTTTTTTTTATACATGAAAGTACATTATAGTCTGAAATTTTCGAATGTATGATAAAAATCGAAGAATTCCTTTCTCAACCATTTATTAACGAAACAAGGTCTTAACCCATCAATATTCGAATTTGATTTTCATATACTGCTTTTTAGCCCAGTTGCAACGAAATTAAACTCGGCTGTTGGTTTGGTGATGCAGTCGGGCGTTCGTGCGGTGCGAGCGGGCGTGTGGTGCGTGCGGGCGGGCGATGTCCAACATTGGTTTCCGGATGATAACTCAAAAAGTTAACATGTAATTGAGAAAAAAACTTGGAATTGTTGTTAGGTACCAGGAGGTGAGGCACCCTATTGATTTCGGAGAAAGTAGGTCAAAGGTCAAGGTCACAGTGATCATTTGAAAATAGATTGAAAATTTCAGAAAAATTTGGTTTCCGGATGATAACTCAAAAAGTGCATATCCAATTGAAATGAAACTTGGATATATTGGTGGATAACAGAATCAGAGGAACTCTATTGATTTTGGAGAAAGTAGGTCAAAGGTCAAGGTCACTGTGACCGAAAACAGATTGATAATTTCAGAAAAATTTGGTTTCCGGATGATAACTCAAAAAGTGCATATCCAATTGAAATGAAACTTGGATATATTGGTGGATACCAGAATCAGAGGAACTCTATTGATTTTGGAGAAAGTAGATCAAAGGTCAAGGTCACTGTGACCGAAAACAGATTGATAATTTCAGAAAAATTTGGTTTCCTGATGATAACTCGGAAATTTGACATCCAATTGTAATGAAACTTGCATATAATAATGGATACTAGGAGTAGAGGAACCCTATTGATTTTGGAGAAAGTAGGTCAAAAGTTAAGGTCACAGTGAGCGAAAATAGATTGAAAATTTCAACAACAAAAAATTGGTTTCCGGATGATAACTCAAAAAGTTTACATCCGATTGAAATGAAACTTGAATATGTTGTTGGATACCAGGAGTAAAGGAACCCTATTAATTTTGGAGAAAGAAGTTCAAAGTTCAAGGTCACATTGACTGAAATAGATTGAAAATTTCAGAAAAATTTGGTTTCCGGATGATAACTCTAAAAGTTTATACCGTTGAAATGAAATTTTAATATGTTGTTGGATACCAGAAGGGGAGGAACCCTATTGATTTTGGAGAAAGTAGGTCAACGGTAAAGGCCAAAGTCACCGAAAATAGATTGAAAATTTCAGAAAAATTTTGTTTCCGGATGATACCTCAAAAAGGTTCCATCCAATTGAAATGTAACTTCGATATATTGTCATGAAGTAGGAGATGATTAACCCTATTGTATTTATATAAAGTAGGTCAAAGGTCAAGGCCACAGTGACCGAAAATATATTGATTTAGGAAATATTTAGTTTCTGGAAGATAACTAAAAACGTTTAGATTTAATTCAAATAAAACTTTTACATATTTTGGGATAATGCTTAACATGTTAAGGTGTTATTTTGTTTACACATATGTTATAATTTAAACACAACAGCGTTAATATTCATTATAAACTACAATATACTGGTGTTTAAGTGTTAAAAGAATTTTAACGTGTTAAAGAAATAATACTTATGTTCTGTAATATTATCTGTATATGATATGTAAATCTAACTTTTTACTGCAGTTTCGGATTTTTTTTTATTTTACCATTTTATTTGATGCATACAAATGGTGAACAGTGCATGAAAAACTACAAGTCTTAAGTTAAGAAAATTGTTAAAATTGTCCAAGAAAAATTCGTAAAAATATAATCAAGACTAAAATGATTAAATATGATTACCGTTAAGCAAAAAATCTAGGTTTATTATTTATTTCTAATAACTGGATTTCCTAATCATGACCATCTATTTACCAAAGTAAAAACACTAGCGTTAATCTGCTAACGGCAGTAAGTAACACTTGGCGTTAATAAAATACATGTCATTTTGAAATGCGGTATACCGGATGTTTGTGTATTTCCCGCCTGCTGAAGCGTTCTTTGAGATAACAACTGTAATGGCAAAAACTGTTCTGCTTGGAAAAGTGGTGAGTTTTTAATAATTCTGCTTCTAATTTTTACTTGTTGTCTACAATTTAAATGTTGCTTTTCAGTGAATTTCAGAATACAATAATTATCTCTGACTGAAGTCACCAAGATAAGAAATACACTTTATACCGTATTTTGTGTAATCATTCACGGCTTGACAGTCGAATGCTTGCATAATTGTAATGAGTATATAGATCAATTCAACAATTACATATCTTATTAATATCTAAATATTGTTGTAATTTAGATGCTCTGTTTCAAAATTGTAATAATGAGTAACTGTACCCATCAGAATACACAATAAATATATGTGTACTGATTTAACACGGCATGTGTTTAAAAAATAACAGTAGTGTTTATATTTAAACACATATATGATCAATGTAGATAAATGTGATATGCAATCATAATTTCTGTAATATATATATCTTTGACGAATCCAAGTGGGAGTCCGGATTTCCCAACCCCTTATCTGGGGAAAAATATTTAAATTTCGTGCAGATTTTCGAGGCAAATGACGAAGATGGCAGTAAATCTACCGGAACACCAAATTCTCTGAACCCGTCGAATCCCCTTTTGCGATAGTTTTAACCACCGGTGTCTGTATATAGCTTGCACCCAGTGTATGGTCTGTGGATTATGTAATTACATGTATTGATCTGTATTACATATAACAACTCTGTGAAACAAACATGACAATGTTTTATTTTTCTTTCAGAACACTAGAAAAGTTTAAAAAGAAACAGAGTGCAGTATTCTATGATACATTCAATGAATTGATGGATTAGACATGTTAGAAGCATATATTTAGGGACATTTTGGAATACATGTTATATTATATCATAGCCAGACCTTTTAGAGACAGCAATTTTTATAAGAAGTTTGGAGGGAAAAATTCACACAAGTTGATCCGCTTAAAAGATTAAACAAATGGGGGACAGTTTTAGTGTTGACCACGCAGTTGCCAGGAAAAGATGAAGATATCCTTGTCATATTTTTTGGACAATTAATTGTTTTTACAAATTAATTTGATGGAAATAATGCAAACATTAAACGTTCTTGATTGTGGACTATCCTTTTGATAGCAGTACATTATATATATTTGACATCTACCAGTATTGGCAAGTACTTTGACTTTGTTTGTGATATTTTCAACCAAACTGTTCAAACTGGATAAAATTTTCATACTAGCTTATTGATAAAAAAGAGTGTTGGTTGTTATTATGATATACAGTTACCGTATTAAAGCATATTGTATTCTTCACAATAGTCATTGGAATTTATAATATAGTGATATGAGTGTTATTCTTGTTGTTTATTTGTGGTTTATGCAATATCTAGATTTCTACTTGTAAAGTTCCAGGAAACTGAAAAATATGAATATGCCTCTTTGTAAGAATGATACCGATTAAGTCTTTGTTTAATTTGTTTAGATCTTTTTGTGTGTTTACAAATATGGGGGTGACCATTTCGACAATGTATCTATCTTCAGTGCAGATCTAGCAAACATTTTTGGAAGACTAAAAGAATTTGACAGTTGTGTATCAGTTTGATGAGATCTTCGGGCTTGTATACAGGATGAGTGACCAGCCATTTGTTGACATCTTGTAGTTTGTATACAGGATGAGTGACCAGCAATTCGCTGAGATCTTGGAGCAGCTTGTATACAGGATGAGTGACCAACAATTTGCTGAGATCTTGGAGCTTCTATACAGGATGAGTGACCAGCAATTTGCTGAGATCTTTGGGCTTGTATACAGGATGAGTGACCAGCAATTTGCTGAGATTTTGGGGCTTGTATAAAATATGAGTTACCAGCAATTTGTTGACATCTTGGATCTTGTATGCAAGATGGGTGATCGGCATTGTTTGAGTTCTTGGTTTAGTGATCAGCACTTTGAGATCTTTTGGCTTGTATATACAGGATGTGTAATCAGCACTTAGTTCACTAATTTTTGTCTTTTAATTTAGCCGATAAAACAATATCCGAAGCAACTGCTACTTATTCCATTACAATTTAACACGTGAGCTGTTAAACTTTTAACACTTAACCTATTTTAAACATGTTTAAGTGTTAATTAAGTGTTTCCAGGAGTTTTAACATGTTACATGTTAATAATTTTAACACTTCAACGTGTTAATTTGATATACACTAGTGTTAATATTTTAACACTTTAACATGTTTATCGGTTATACACTGGTGTTTATGTTTAAACACATTAACATGTATATTAAGTGTTTCCAGGAAGGTGTTAATAATAGTGTTAAATCATTAGCACTACTTTTTACAGTGTAGTTTCGGCAAATGGGGTTATCCTCTTGATATTTATTTTTATTTTATTTTACGTACATGTATATACTGTGATCAATTCTTCCTCTTAATAATCCATGGAATAAAAGTAAGATTTCTTGATTACGAAACACCATTACCCAAACTTATGTTGCAGTGAAATATAGAATCCAATTTAAAGTGTGTGTTTAATGTGAAATGCGCAATGTGTTCTATGCCGAAATACCATGCACTTGATGGAATTAACTTTGCTATATGATAAAATACATGTAACATCAACCTTTTTTCAAAAGCCACGAAAGATCATTCTCTTATTGTCATTATGACCAGGCGGTACCATTTCGCGTTTTCGGAATTTTTCCTTTCACTTATGCAATGCGAAAACGAGGAGGCGGTAACGAAAAGCAAAACTGGTGAGAAGGCGGCAACAAGGAGAAAACAAAAACGCTGAATGACTTCTTGTTTTTTGCCATCGCATGTCTATTTTTAATATCGAATTTGCTCTTTTGCATATGCTACGTTCATGACGTTAAATACAAACATGTAGGAGAGAAAAGAGTTTGAAAGTGTTGAAAGTTATGCAACGTTTTTGTAGCTTTGTGTGTTAAAACCACATCTCTCTTTGTTTAGTAAATTTACGGTCAAGAACGTATACGTGTAATTGAAATGTTGGTAAGATGAGCTGAAAAGGTAGAATGTTTGAATCCAAATGCCAACAGTGATGAAAATCATCTTTTAAAACCTTATAACATCGAAAATTCCAGCAAGGTGTACGGCTGGATTTGAACCCCTGCTTTTACCAACATATTATCATTCATATTATATAGAGCTGTGTGCAACACTATTAACTTGAAAGGGGGGGGGGGGGTGGTATGGTTTTCTTCTAAAAAAATATTTTGGATCTGATTTTATGTGAAAAAATATTTTGGCTGCCAAAATGATGAAAAAAAAATTATGAATGAGGCTTTTTGCCCCCCAAAAAAAATATTTTGTCGATAAGCGCGAAAAAAAATTTCTGTCCAGAAAAAAAAACCATACCCCCCCTTTTCAGGTTAAATGGTCGGTCCCTAACAGATTCTCTACAACTCGAAAGACCACTGTATGCAGCACATGCGCTACATGATTCATTTCGGAATGGGCATATATCTGACGGTCAAATATCTAAGAGATAATGAAATGCTCCTAGTTACCCCTTGAGATAGGTAGTATTTTTCAATACGCATTCACTTTAACAGTATACTGTTTCTACAGTTAAAAATTTACGTCCAGTAATCAGTTGCGTAATCAAGGGAGGGGGCGTATGAGGTAGTGCTACCGTCTTTTCTCTGAAACAAAAAAAAACTTGTGCATTCTGTATTGAACTACCCGTATACTCGTCTTAACCAACTGTGGATATCAAATTGTCATAGCAATTTTAATTTCAATACTGTCAAATGAATTTAAGGATAGCTCGGCCTTTTATACCATTTTCGGAATTAAGGTCCTCCTATGTCAAAGTCATGGATCCATCCCTAGTATTAACATTGGTATTACCTGACTTTTCTTTGGAGTTGATGGATTGCAACCCATTCGCAATGTAAAAATCTGAAATTTAAATTGAAATAAATTGGAAAATGCGTTAATGGCATTTGCATATATAATTTTCGTTTTTCAAGTGTAAAAAGGGCATTAAAATAACAAAATATAATTGTTACATTGGTGTATTGTCAGTTTTAATGAATCTGTGGAGTGCAAATAAAGATATGCATGTATATTCCTTTTTTGCGTCCACGCTACATTGTACTACTCAATAGTTTCTAAGTTGTACGTTATTCACAAGTACCCGACTTCTTAGCGGACGGGCAATTATTTTGTGTAAACGAATTTACGTCTTTTTAGGTAAAAAATAACCTAATGTAACAGCTTTTATTAACTTATGCGCAAACATACGGAACTACGCACCACTGAAGGGTGTGTTTCGCATGTTAATTCTTTTGTGTGTAGGGCGTTTCAGTGGCGACGTGGGTGTAACTGTAAGCCAAAATAATGTCCTGTGAAAAAGTGTCCTTTCTGTTTAATATTTCATTGGAAAATTCAAGAGGACAATATTTCATGATCATCATGCCTATTATTCTGTCCCTGGACTTTTATTTTCACAGCGGACACAAAAGAGATAACTAAACTCTATTTTAGGATCTGAGGGGGTAAATCGTAGATTTTACTGTCGCAAACAGAGTTTTCCGGCGACGTGTCAGCGGAGCCGGAAAACGGACGTTTGTGACAGTAAAATCTTAGATCCTGCAATACAGTTTGGTTATCTCTATTGTAATGCAAAGTGGAAAAGGAACGTTTTAAAATCGATTTTAAAATAACAGAAATTTTGGTGTGCGTCAGTGCAGTTACATTGCTATTAGTTCCGACTGTTAATCGTGGATTTACCCCCTGAAAATTTCAAAGCCATCTAATCAAAATTAGCATTACAAACTTAAGGAGGCTCACTCGTCACATTTTGAATTTTTATCAGATTTCGGAACTCCTCTGGTTTTGTCCAGTTCAATGGCTTAAAGAATTTTGCACATGGACCCCCATTTTTTATTTCATAAATATGTTCCATAAGTAAAATTAAGACACTAAGTCTTGACAAGTTTTCATAAAATTCTTGATATAACTTCTTAGGTTTTAGAGAAAAAAAATAATCCAAATGTTAAATTCAGGGAAAATACATTTTTTTAATGACTTGTTTCTCGGTAAAAAGCACACGGACCTATATATTTCTGATTACCATTTCATTCAGTCTACAATGCTTAGAAAATTTAAAATAGATTTCAAGAAATCCTTGATATAAAAAACATCAGGAGTGAGCCTCCTTAAGTCCATTTGACGCCCAATCTCATATAAGTCATGAATTTGGAATTGACAAATGTTGAAAAATAAATCTCTCATAATTGGACTTCATATAATATAGATATATTTTTTCATCATGTACAAATTTTTGAAACTGCAAAATATCTTTATCAAATCTCGAAAACTTTTCAAGATATAGATAGCCGAATAAGGTCAATTTTTACCTCATTTAGCATGTCGGATTCCTCCGTAACATCTGATTAACACTTTAAATTACCAAATAAGTTTTCATAAAAATAATTCAAATTGTCAATCAATCGGTTTCAAATTGAACTATTATACGTATCGATGACATTTTGAGCTTTTCAGAGTACTATCCATGAAGTGTAAAAAATATATTTCTGTGGGTTATGAGAATAGTTTTAATGAAATATTTGTGATTTTCATTGCAGAAAAAAATCTTTATGAATCATTGCAATAGAAGTCTAGAAAATTTAGGTAACAACAAATTAGGGCCACATATAAATATAACTGTCCGCATTTATCTGATATTGATATTGCATATTCCCATTTTACAAGAATTTACTTGAAGATACAGGATAGAAGGGTAGCGTTATTATTGTTACGGAGGAATCCAACTTTGTTATTTTGGGAGTATATGGACAAATTTATATAACGTTTTGTTAATATACTTATTCAAAACCTAAAATAGAATGTTTTTCATTAAAATGTTGGATTTACAATAAATAGATATATACATGTAATAGTGAAGCTCACATGAATTATTGTTACGGAGAAATTCCAAAATGTAATTTTGCTATCTATATCAGGCCAGCAATATAGGTACACCGTTGGACCAATATTTTTTGTATATCGCATTCATGGTTCAAAGCTAAGAACGAGAAATATATGTACATTTTTTTATAAAACACTTCAAATTAAGCAGGTTTGTATTTTGTTACACGCAAATGATTTTAGGAAAAAACAAAAATCCAATAAAATTCAAATTATTAATAAGTAATCGACAAATTCAAGTAATTTAATGCACACCAAACAGAGATAAGGCGAGATCTGGATCACTTCTAGCGAAACGAATTTTCCAATTTCTTTTGAGACTTATTATTTTGTCTGAGGCACACAGCCGGGTGAGTACAAATGTATCAAATAATTGCTTTTCCTCTAGTGATGCAAAAACGGAGATATCCCAGTTTATATCTAAATGTTTAAAAAAATTAATATATTGTTATCTAAATCAAATTTATTTATATAAATATATTTATGAAGAATGGCAATCGTTTTATAAATAATATAGCATACGATCACGCGTCAAGATCGTGATTCCTCCGTAACGATATATGCGGTTTTTATAATTTTTTGCAATTTTGTTTTCTCAACTTGAATATTGTTCTTGTATATCATACTTCATTGTTTAAATAATTCCTATTTAAAGAAATTTGTTTTATTTAAATAATCTTATGTTTTACATCGTATGTCAAAACTTATTTTTGACTTGACTTGACTTAATCCGCTTCGTCCCATGGGGGACAAAGGGCGACCACCGTGGCTTTCCATCTCCTCCTGTCTTTGGCTAGAGTCTTTATTTCTCCCCAGGTCATTCCAATCTTCTGTGTTTCAGCAGTTAAGTCTTAAATAATCTTATGTTTTACATCGTATGTCAAAACTTATTTTTACCTTTGGCAAATTTCTTTCAGATAGGTATATTTCTTTTTAAGACAACTGTTTTTGTAAATGTAAGCTGCCAACATTCAAACTACATCCTTTTTGAACCCTTCATGGCGTGTGATACCATATTCAGCAGTGTTTTCTTATCTTTCATTTTGTGTTTTAAAACGTCAGTTACGGAGGAATCGCGTTATCGAGGAATTTCCAAACGGCTTTTAGCCTTTTTTGGAATGACGATGATATGAGTGTTTTTTATTATCAAATCCTATATGTTTACTGATATTTTATAGTATTGTCTTGTTACTAACGTAAATGTATGATTGAGCCTACCGTTACGGAGGTATCATTTGATCAGCATATTTTTTACAGGGAGACGTTATGCAAAATCAAATGATACGGTTACTTTTTCAGCTAAGAATGTGTTGTTTATTAAAAACCTCACGTCTTTGCAATTTTAAAAGAAATCAACAAAGTTCAATATTTCAAATATACATGATCTTGTTTTGTACCTGAAATCTTGAAGAATCGCAAAATTGGCGACATAACCGAATTTGGTGATATTTTTTGTCTTTAGTATGCAAACCGCAATTTTGCTTTACAGTGCAATAGCTCAACTTGCAGTACTTTCGATTTAGCCATGAATGTGAATAAATTGTTGAACAAAGCATTCTTTTTAGAGAGGAATATTTGTATTTTGAAATGGACGACACGGGGTTTTTGACATATACACCGAAATAAACAGAAAATATTCAAAGTGAACTATTATTTCGCAATACTTTTTCATAGCTAAAATTAAAAGTGCACACAGACACAACAATTTGGACATCTAACATTAACCATGCATACTGTACATTTGTGTGACTCCTATTACAATGCGAATCCGAGGACACCATTTGCACGACTTAGGGACCGACCATTTAACTTGAAG
>MJUU01034692.1:23907-42233 GCA_002080025.1 Modiolus philippinarum
CCCCCCCCCCCCCCCCTTTTCAGGTTAAATGGTCGGTCCCTTAAATGAAATTGGGCGTTGAATATTTAATTTGACACAAACTTAATTCTACTTACCAAATCTTAGCCATGTTCAATTGAGTCAGTTCGAGACTACTATTGAATTAAATCTACGCTACTATGTGCACTTCTTTTTTTCACAATCTTGTTAATATTCTGTAAACTCGGTTAATTCTTTTGATATGAACCTTTAGTATGAATACGTTCGTGTACTTTATTCATTTGATATTATTGTGAATAATACAAACTAATCTCTTGAATAAATTGAAGATAAATGAAAAATCAATTTTTGGTATGAAAGCTTACCGTAAAAACACGATTCCTCTCAGACAAGGTCAACACACCATGACCCTTTCCATGTTCTTATTTAGAATGTACCGAAGGTACGGAAGGTACCGGAAAGATCACCGTAAATCCTTCGCAATGTTTTTATTCTATAAATAGATTTTACATCTACCCGATAAATAAATAAACATTAGTTGTCATTGACTACGACGATATATTATTTACCTCCCCTATCCCAATTATACGTAAATTTAGTTATCAGTTAAATTGGTGTTAATTGTCGATATACTAATTAATATACACGACAGCCACAAATAAACTTTAATCTGCTTAAAAATGACATATTTTATAACACAAATATTGATTTAAGACATTAGCCTAATAACAAAATTAATTTAATTTTTTTTTTTTTTTTTTTTTTATTCAAATAAATGCACAATTATTCCCCAAAGGGCTGAAGGCATATATACAATACATAATACAAACGATAACATACATACAAAGCAACAACAAAATATTATGCAGTGCTGAATACGCATAATATTTTTTGTAACACGTCAAATACTGAAAATGAGTCCATGTGATTATTTAGATGGAATTCACCAAGTCTAGTGCCTTAAACAAAATATCGATCCATTCATTAAATTTCAAAATAAGCCAATTCATTGACCACACCGTACAACCGCGTTGTATCATTTTGAGCAAAATCTGTATGATACGGTCAAAATTGATATAAACAATAAAAGGCGTTGAAATATCAAGGTTATGTCTTTATTTTCCTTTTGTTTCTCTGTATTTCTGAGTGAAAAAAAAAACAAACTATAATTTAACCTCAAATAGATCAAAATCTGTATACAATAGATTATTTTTGCTTTCTTTATCATATGTGAAGACATATTTTGATTAATCTAACGCTGAAACAGGAAAAAATATATATTTTCAACTTTTTAATGCATATACTTCCCAATATCGTATTGAATTCAGAATTGATTTTATTTTGTGTGATATATCATTCATTTGTCTTACTTTTGATACCACAATCACGATTTTGTATTCTGTCATTATCGAGAAAACTGCGTTCAAATGGAGGTAGTCAGAGAAAAAATGATACGATAAAAATCTACTCAATTTACACATGATACGATAAAAATCTGTGCAATGATACGATTAAAATTGTTTCGTTTAAAGAGTCCTATCTAATATTTTTAAAAATATTAGTTTACAGTAACAAGATGACCGGCTACTTTCTTTGTTTCGGGTTTCTTGTTGAATAGAAGCTTGGAAAGTGTAAATAGAATCACAAAATAAAAACATAGAATGTGGTAAGGACAGAAAACACTGTGGTAAACAAAGACATGGAATGTGCAGTATAAAAATACAGTTTCCGGTGAGGTTAAGCTGGGTTTGTGTCACGTTTGTGTACCACTTTGTACTGGTATTGTTATTTCTGTTCATGCAGATTCAGATTCATTAAGGAGTATCTCCCTTCACGGAAAGCTGTCCTCTTCTGGTTTTGGCTTTCCATTAAGATCATATCTGTCAATTTTAAACATTTCTGGGTATATGGTCTTCCAACTGCTTTGATTTTATCTGCACTGTAGACACATGGTTGTCGAAATGGTCGTGTTCAGAAACTACATTTACAGTAAGTTCTATAATGAGTCATTTATTATCAGCGGGTCGATGCCCCTGCTGGTGGACTGTTAGTCACCAAGGGTATTCAGTAACCCAGTAACCAGTACTTTGGTGCTTACACGAGAGCCGATCTTATTTCGAAACTTGCAATATATAAAATGTTTGTAAACACCTAATCATATGGTCTATTGTGAGTTAGGAGCTTACTTACTGTACACATAAGTACATTCTAGTATGATAAAATTTGGGCGAATATGGTTTGTGGAAAGCATGGAAAAATTGTCATCAAAATTGTATAGATATTATCATCAAAGATATTCTCAAAAGGAGTATAAATGTTCATGAATAACAACAATTTTAACATTTTAAATAATTATAGATACGGAAATTTATGGCAGTCTCAAGAAATTTTAATACAGAGTTACTATGTACTATAAAATAACGAATCAATGACCAGTTTGAGCAAAAATGGAGCTTCGATATTGATAAAGGTGCGTCTTATAAATTCTTTGAGGACACTTTGCACTTTGAAAAATACCGAGATATTTTACCATATAAAGATGTGCTTCTCTTTTCTTAAGCCTTTTGTGCTATGAGGCATTCAGACCAGTAATAACACTTCTCCAACGGGGTCGGTTTTGGGCCATTCTAACCAGGTCGTTCCATCTGTACCCCTTAGCATCCATTTCTGCTTGTAAGTTTCTCTGCCAGGTGTTTCTTGGTCTTCCAAATCTCCTTTTTCCTTGGGGGTTCCATTGAAGTGCTTTTTTTTGTGATTGAGTTGGGTGGTTTCTAAGAGTGTGTCCGATCCATCTCCATTTCCGCTTTGTTAGTTCTACTTCTATGGGCTGCTGTTTGGTCCTCTCCCATAGATCGGTATTCGTGATTTTTTGTGAATTTGCCGTAAACATTTGTTAATGAAAACTTGAAGTTTATTTAATATATCTTTTGTTGTTTTCCATATTTCGCAGCCGTACAGTAGGATGGTCTTGACATTTGAATTAAATAGTCTGATTTTGGTGTTTAAGTTGATATTTCCTATTTTCCAAATTGTTGTCATCATTCTAAAAGCTGTTCTCCCTTTCCCTATACGACATCCTTTTCTGTCCATGACATTTCCAAGACATGTGCAGGAGTCGACTTCTTCTAGAGGAGTTGATTTCACTTTCAGGTTAGCAAGACTGTTTGTATTTGCCTTTAATACTTTTGTTTTCTTTGAGCTTATGATTAGGCCAGTCTCTGCTGATCCCTGTTCTATTTCTGACAACTTATCCTTCATCTGTAGGTGGTTTTGAGGCAGTAGTGCGGCGTCATCAGCAAAATCTAAGTCGTCTAGTTGTTCTGTCAGTGTCCATTGAATTCCATTTCTTCTATTTGTGGTGGTCTCTCACATGATCAAGTCAACTGCCAGTAGGAATAAGAATGGTGACAATAAACATCCCTGTCGAACCCCAGTTGTAATGTCAAAGGGATCTGTAAGTTGACGTTCATGCATTATTCGGCTATTCATCCAAGTGTATGTGTTCTTAATGATGTTCATGAATTTCTCATGAATTCCGTAATGGCCCATTAGCTTCCACAAAACTGATCTATCTAAACTCCGACCTGCCGTTGGGTGTGGGGTTTCCTCACCGTTCATTGAAGATTTTATGGTGGCTTTGAGTTGTTATTACTCCCCTTTGGGTCGTTGCCTCTTTCACACGTTCCCCGTTTCCCTTCTTTTTTCTATCAAATGCCTTTTGATAGTCAATAAAAACAACAAATAATGATGTGTTGAATTCCAGTGTTTGCTTCAAGATGATACGTAAGGTGGCTATACGGTCAGAATATGATCTGTTTTCGCGAAATCCCGCTTGATTGTCTGGCAGCTTCTGATCGACAGGCTTCTTCATACGTTCCAAAATTATTCTGTTTAAGACTTTTCCTGGTACTGATAAAAAGCACCATTCCCCAGTAGTTATCACAGATGCTGAGGTCGCCTTTCTTTGGTAGCTTTACGAGATGTCCTTCCTTCCAGTCTTGTGGTATATCTTCCTCTCTCCAGATCTTGCCAATCAAGTCGCACAACATCTGTGTTGATGTTTTTCTGTCTGCTTTTAGAATATCTGCCGGTATATTATCTGGGCTTGGTGTTTTGTTATTTTTCAATGTGTTGATAACTTTGGTGATTTCGGTCCTGGTTGTAGGGTTTCATTTGATTGGTAGCATGTCTCTAGATGGTTGTATATCCGCATGTTATGGAGGTTGCTGTTGGTTTAACACCTCTTTGAATGAAATGTTCAACCCATCTTTTCATTTGCTCCTCTGTTGTTTTCAGTGTGTTCCCATCTTTGTCCTTTACTGGTCTGTCGCCTTTATTGGATTTGTTAACATTCTAATGTTATCATACAACCTTTTAAAGTTGTTTTTGCTGGCTGCTTCTTCTGCTTCCTAGGTCTTATTGGAGATAAATTCTCGCTTATCTCGTCTAGCACTATTCTTCAAAGCTTTTTCTGCCTCAGAGCACTCCTTTTGTGCTTTTTGCTTTGCGGTCCTGGTCTTGCTGTTGTTCAAGGCTTATTTCATTTTTTTCTTTTGTCAACATTTACCCGTGTCTCCGGTGATACCCATCCTTGATGTTTCCTGTTTCGTTCTCCAGTTGTTGCTTCGCATGATGAAATAAACACTTCTTTAACTTCTTTCCAATAACCCTCTGGTGGCAGTTGATCAACACTCCTGCTGTTCAGGCTGGCAAACCGGTTTCTAATATCAATCCTGAATTCTTCTCGTTTTCCTTTGTTTTTCAGTTTTGACACGTCATATCTTTTAATGGCCTGTCCTTTGTTTCCAAAAAGCGTCTGCACCTCTTTTGACTTTCACGTCTTGAAGGCTTTGTCTGAACCTTCTTGAAATACAGACATGGTCTATTTGATTTTCTGTTCTCATATCTGGAGAAACCCATTTTGCTGGGTGGCATGGTTTGTGTGGAAAAACTGTTCCTCCAATGGCCAGGTTGTACGTAGCACAAAAACTAGCAAATAATTCCAAGTTCTAATTGTAGACATAAAGATGCGCTTACATTATGTAAATTTCCAATAGCTAATCATAGATTGCCTATAGAAGTTGGAAGATGGCAAATCATAGCAAGAGAAAATAGAATATTTTATGTAATATTTGAGTGATGCAGAAATAGGTGATGGCTTTCACTTTGTTTTGCAAATGTAAATCTTAAAAAAAAAAGAGCGTAAACAATATTCACCGAACTATTGTTATAAAGAAACAATACACTGAAATTCAAAAAACTGTCTCAGTGTGTGAAACTGTGTAAGTTATCACCCTCATGCAGAAAATCGGGTTCTCGTCGAACGGTTTATGTAAGAAGGTTCGCTTATAATAGGATTAGGTCGGTTGAGAAAAATGTAAATAAATTATTTATTTCAGAAGAATTTGGACGGTTCAGGGTAATGTTTAAGTACGGTTTTTGAATTTTGAACATTTATCAACCTAAACATTATCAATATTACTAGGGGTGGTTGTTAAGAATTATCATTCAGCGAAATTCCCCAGATAATTAAAATATAAGTAATACATATATTGATTGCTATATGCTTATTGTATATTATACATGTACAAGTGTTTATTTATTGTAAATATATGAGTATTTTAGTTCGTCTCTGTACCTATGTTTATCGGTAGTTTTTAGAGAATAATGAATCTGGAAATCCTGGACTGGGTTGCACAAAGCTCAATTAAAACTTAATAGACTATTAAAAGTTAATTGTCTTTTAAATTAGTAGGAAATGTTAAAGCTTAATTGACTATTAAATATTTAATAGTCTATTAACTTTTGTGCAAACCAGTCCTGAACGATTTGACGTCACAATAGAAACCTCCAAAAATAATGTCATTTTTTTAACTTTCTTTCTGTTTTATCGCGGTTATTTTACGGAAGAAAATGTTCTTAAATTCAACCAATATTAAAGATCGGGATATCTTCCACTTGTTTGAGAAATTCTTTTTTTCCCTGGTTTCACATGGGAAAAGAGGGAATTTCTCACACACGTTTAAGTTATATAATCGGACACATGGAACGACAGACTGCCGAATAGGTAATAGGTCTCCCTAACTTCTTTGTCACATTTCCTTAGCTGATTTGTGAAACAATGAAACACATGCGTGAATATAAACTCCCATATAATTGCGCAAAAACAAAGAAAATGGGTTCTTTATTCAGCATTTTATCGTATCATATAGATTTCAATTGCAACTCTTGACCGTATCATGCAGCTGATTTTTATCGTATCATTTTTTATCTGACTACCTCCATTTGAACGTAGTTTTCTCGATAATGACAGAACACAATATCGTGATTGTGGTATTAACAGTAAGACAAATGAATGATATATCACACAAAATAAAATCGATTTTAAAGTCAATACGATATTCGGAAGTATTTGCATTAAAAAGTTGAAAAAAAATATTTTTCCTGTTTCATCGATGAATAAGTCAAAATATGTCTTCAAATATGTAACAAAAAGCAAAATTATTCTGTTGTACAAAATCTTTGATCTATTTGAAGTTAAATAACAGTTTGTTCCACTCAGAAATACGGAGAAACAAAATGAAAATATAGATATAATAACCTTGGTCTTTCAACGCCTTTTATTTTACAGATCTTGCTCAAAATGATACAACGCGGTTGTACGGTGTGTTGACCAATGATGTCAAAGTTGAAAACTGCAAAAAGCGGCACGTCTGTATGTCATATGTCAACATAATAGCCCATTAGAGTCATTTGACCTATGTTGGCTAAATATAACACAATTTACTAATTTACTATATAAAAAGTATTTTTCTCTAATTCTTGCTCGAAATATATACTTGCCATATGATGTAAGATGAATTTAATAAACAACATGTCTGGAAATTGATCTCACTTGCTGATTGGTCAATCATGTAAACGTCTCGTGTCAGTTTCTAGAAATAGTGCAACCGGATGTTGATGAAAATAACACCTGCATCATTGTATAACGAAATGGTTTTTCCATTTTTTCATGACTAAGATAACTCAATTTATTAATAATATGACATTTTTATCAAAAGTATAATATTCAACACCCCTTTCAATGAATGGCGCAATGATACATATAGCAACGATGATAGCAACAAAATGGCGGCATACATGTACTTGAGACTGGAGACTGCGGAGATCGCTTTACTTAAAATAAATTGAGTAGAAATTAGAGAAACAATCTCTTACATTGTTTTCCGGTTTATTACGATAATTTCTCACATCTCAATAGTTAAATTTTCACATTTTAAAGTTCTCGGATAAACTTCGAACTTGAAAATGTGAAAATATAACTATCTCGATGTGAGAAATATATACGTCATAAACTGGAAACAATGTTAGAGACTATATCTCAAGGATGCTCGTTTTGGTATTTCTGTCATATTTTCGGACTTCTCTGGTTTTATCCATCCAAAAGTATAATAATTTTTTGCCCAAGATCCCCTATTTTTTTGTTTGATAATTTAATTTTAAGCATCTTGAGCAACATTCTGACAAACTTTATCGAATCGTATTTGTTTTGTCACATGGGTTCATGGAAAGACATTCATTGACTTATGTTAAACCTATGAAAAATTCAGAGGAGTCCAGTTTCCCGCCAAATTTTTAAACACTTATATCTCAAAAACAAGATCAGCAATTTTTATTTATTTTTTTCTTAAATTACTTCTTTGCCAGTTTTCTAACAAAAAATTACATTCATTTGAAATCCTATTTATTTTGAAAAAGACTAGCGAACATCCCTAAAATATAATTTTATATTTACAATTATTCAAATCATATTCCTTTCTTTGTATGTTTCATATGTTGTTGAATGTGAGTTTATTCAGTTTTTGAAACCTTTTTAGTTCTCTTATTTGACAAGTGTCGTAATTTTTTACATTTTGACTCTCTAGCTTTACATTTTGACTCTCTAGCTTGACGTTTCGAGCTTTATTCAGATTAAGGGCTAGCCCTCTTCAGTGGTCCGCTCTTTCAGATTTTAAGAAGTCTTTGTTCTATTCACGGAAAATTCCTTAAGATAGACCATATATCAAACTTCTGCACTGCTATTAAACATTCTAAGTATTTACTTGCGAGCAATTTGAAAACTACAGTTTACATCTATCATTACAAGAACTTTAATGTGAGTTTATTCAGTTTTTGATTTTTTTCCCTTTTTTGAGAAGTGTCGACATTTTTTACATTTTGACTCTCTAGCTTGATGTTTCGAGCTTTATTCGGATTAAGGGCTAGCTGTCCTCAGTGGTCAATGCTTTCAGATATTAAGAAGTCCTTGTTTTATTTGCAAAATTCCTTAAGTTAAACTTCTGCACTGCTATTTAACATTCTATGTATTTATTTGTAAGCAATTTGACAACTACAATTTATATCTATCATTAACTTACTCAAGTCTTTATTTTGATATTTATTACATTAATATATTAACAATTAAGTTTTATTTTCATTTCTACTTTCACGTTACAATTCCTTGTCCTAATACATGTATTACTTATTGATGACCGTTTTATTGTGTATTAATTTCACATACTGGCATATTCACTTTTGAAGTTATACCTTTAGTATCAATTTTCTTAGTTTCTACACACGTAAATTATAGCCCCATCTCAGTTCATCTTTGAAATTGATTATCGCAGGTACAGGTAAAATTTAATAAGCATGACTAATTAATGTCTTTTCAAGGTCACTATGAGCCATTTTTATTACAATAATTCAATAAATTGTTTTGTTTTTAATTGTTTTTATATCTTTAGTTCTATTAAAAATACTTATATAGTTTACATGTCAGTACAAAAATTTGGGATCCAACTTTAAAGTCAATTTCTGTAATAATATAACAAGGTAGATGTCAAGTAATCTTTTATGTTTTTATGCTTTTAGGCACACTCGTCCGTAGAAGATGCATTTTATTAAAGGTATCCGGAAGGTTCGTGCCTCATCCAAGATGGCCGCCAGCTTTATGCCCTGTGCAAAACACATTCAGAGTCCAACTTATCAGAAACTAATAGTCAAATAAGACCTAAACTTACCGACATAGGTCGTTCAATGATCCATTCCGAAAACAAGAACATTTTTCCTCTAACAATATGGTCGCCAGCGTGTAACATAGGTTAACATTGTACTTTTTGAAAAACACATTTAAAGATCCTTTTCACAGAAACTTTCTGTCCCATTAGAACCAGCTTTAATCGCAATGGTCCCTAGATGGTTCCTTCCGGAAAAGGTTTCGGGCAGATTCGTACCTATTCCAAGATTAACACCAGCGGGTTACATAGTTTAACATTGCATCATATAAAACATATCCAGATATCTCGGAAACTACTAGACACAACTAATAAGAATCAAGATTAAGTCACAATTGTCCTTAGATGGTCCCCTGACTACGGTACCTTACGTTATCCAAGATGGCCGCCAACGGGGAACGTGCTTTAACAATCAAACCTGGATAATGCACATCCTAGTATCTCAAGTATTACGAGTCTAATTATAATAAACTGTAGTCACACTGTTCTTTAGAGGGTATCTTCCAATAAAGTATACATCATGTCCGTACATTATCCAAAATGACAGCAGACCCCACTGAGAAGACGTTCAGCAGAAAACTAAGTAACGCTGGCCCTTAGATGGTTCAATCCAAATCCGACAGATCCTTACCTCATCTAAGATGACCACCAACGGGTAGCACAGTTTAATACTGGACCCAATGGAAAGATTTTCTCAGAAACTAGAAGTCCAATAAGAACCAAGCTAAGTTACAATGATCCTAAATGATCCTTTCCAAGATATTATGCAGGTCTGTACTTAATCCAGTTTGGCTATTAGCAGTGAACATAGTATTGATCATTAAAAACAAGAGGCTCTCAAGAGCTTGTATCGCTCATCTGAACCATGGTCTTCCGATTATCCAAGAGGCAACCAGTCTATGTTATGAAGTTACCACTGGCTTGCACCTTGGAAGATGTATGAACATTATCAACACAACTGATTAAAAAGAGGCTACCCATATATTGTTGTGATCATTGTTGGTTTCTAATAAGACTTCTGAATGCATACATTCCATATGGTTCTTTCCATCTTGGATTAGAAAGGAACATAAAATCAGACCAACAAAGGATCGACTTCTGTGACATAGAATGGATCTAATTAGCTCAGTGTTTTCATAGAAGATTCTTGAATGCATTTTGTATAGGGTCCTTTGTTAAACTATGCTCCGCACTGACGGCGATCTTAAATGAGGTACGATAATAAAATTACAAACGCTGAAGGGGACCGTCCAAGAATATTGTGACCAAGTTTGGTTCCAATTGGCCCAGTGGTTTTAGAGAAGATCTTTGAATGCATTTCTTATAGGGACCCAATGTTAAACTATGTTTACCGTTTGCGGGCATCGTGATTGAGGTGTGGACAACCAAGAATGTTTTTGTGACAAGTTTGGTCCCCATTGGTTCCATGGTTTCAGAGGAGAAAATGCATGTCCAATAGGGTCTGTAAGTCTCGTTTCATTTTGGAACTTCCGGGACCAAAACTTGTACCTGGAAGTTGCATTTTAAACAAAAACATATGACGTTTAAAGCAGAAAATTTGAACGTCATAATCCTGCAACGTCATATTTCGGCGGGAAACGTTTTCAAACTGCAATTTTATCGTGATTTCTCGGTGTCACATGACGAGACTTACAGACCCTATGGGGACATCTCGGCCCGCGGACAAGTCGGACCAGGACCACTCGGACCGTCTTGGAGACAACTCGGACCGTGAAATTATCAAAGTTTGCTCGTCTAGAAGGACAACTCGGACCATTGAAAAAATAAAGGTGGCTTGTCTAAAAGAACAAATCGGACCGTATAAAAATAAAAGCGGCTTGTATAAAAGGACAAATCGGACCGTGTATGTACTGTAGTGTATTTAATTATTTAGTTTAGGGAAACTGAATAGGAAATAAACAAGATGTATAAATCAAAAGAAAAATATTAAATTAATTACTGAGAATTGAAGGACTGGTATTAAAAATAGCACAAGCTCGTTATTCGAAATTCATCGGTCAATCAAAAGAAATAATTAATTAATGAAAATTATTTTAAAAAAAAGAGACCGGAACAGTCTACTCATAACAGGATAGTAACCCAGTCAGAGCTCGAGGATGTCAACAAATTACAGGGTCGTCCATTGACACGAACCAAATATAAGAAATCTATTGTTACGACCGGTCTGATGATGGAGAATTTTTATGGACAACAACATGTGCACATTTTATATTTAGTGTTGTGATCATGATGATATTATCCACTTATAACTTGTGCTTACGCTATTAAATATTAGTGCTTTTCTTGTTCTTTAAATGCAGTTTGATTCTGTTATCATAAGTTAATTAAGCAATAAAAAAAATATAACAAGCTTGTTTTTAGTTTAATTGATGGGCCGAGATCAGATGTCTCATTTAAAACAGCATGGTTTTACAATTCTAGGCTTCTTCCGATGGTTTGAGGGATATGAGTAGTCTTTCTCTTTATTGACGGGACGCCATATCTTTTTTGCACTGTAGATAAATTCCACCAGAACATAACTACGGAAGCCTTGGAGGGCCATCTTGACTTTTAACTTTTTACTTACTACTTCTGACTTTTGAGTTTTGACTATCGACTTTTTACGCAAGCCGTCTAGGGACATTTCGACATTTGTCCTTTTTGTCAAAATGTACGGTCCGATTGGTCCTGGTCCGAGTTGTCCGCGGCCGAGTTGCCCTGCACCCTTGGCGACACTCTTTAATGAGATAGGAACATAAAAATGAAACTTTGAGGGGAACCATCCAATGTCTATTTTCACCAAGTGTGGTCATCTTGGATGATGTGCGGTAAAGCCGGAGGGACAATTTGAATGGGACCACCCAGGTCTATTGTGACCAAGTGTGGTGGCAATTGGAACAGCGATTTCAGAGGAAAAGATCTATGATTGAAAAGTTAACGAGGGACGACGAAAGGACAAACGCCAAGTGATATGACAAAAGCTCACCTTGAGCTAAAAATTGGTCTCTGAAACAACAGATCCAACTAAAACTAAGCTTGATATTACTAGTCCTTGGGTGGTCCGAGTCGAATTTGTGTCTGCCAGGTCTGCACAAAATCCATGATGACCACCAGAGGGAAACATTGTTTAGCGTTTGACCTTATTGCAAATGACTTTTAGATCTCTGAAAAAGCTGTCTATGTTGATCATGGTCTGAGTGAACGATACAGGCTCTTGTTAAGCTTTTACGCGAGCAACCATGTACGTCTGTGAGATAGAGATTCGGATCATAAATATATTACTGAAGCCCTTTAGTGTCAGGTGGCGTTTTACTTTTTAATCGAAATGGTGAAAACGTAATAGCTGACTAAACAACGGCAGTGGAATACCGAAGGAACAATGGAGTGAAATTTACAAAAATCTAAGTCCAAGGCACAAACACAGAAAACAATGACGTTAGACACAAAACAATGACGTTATACAGATACAAAGCACAGAAATAGAAATCAAAACACTCACAGTGTGAACTCCAGTGAAACAACTAAGGTTTTGTATACAAATCTCTGAAACGGCTGAATAAATAGTACATAATTTGCTAACTGTGTTTATAGTTCTCTAAAATAGAATTATTTTTCGACGCAAAGTTGAGGGAAATATTTGGCATCGACGGAAATATGGATTTGTTCGAATTTCTGTGAAATAAGTGTTTCATTTTACCGATGCTTTACCATAAAGAAAATACAACAAAAATATGTGGTAAAAAAATGTTCTTACGCAACTCAATTCAAACTGACCCGTCCATGGCCATCGACCAATGAGCGTAGTTCCCGAAGTCATCACATTATTTTTTACCGGCCAGTTAATAGCATGGCTTGTTTAATTGAAAATTTGCACGCTGTATAAAATACAGGCTTGCCTTGATGAAAGTATGTTGTTTCACGCTGTAGTGAACCCATGTACCTTCTATAATGAACGTTTGTATTAGAAATATCGAATGCCTTGCTGAATTTGATTCCTGCACTTGTTGCATTGAAAGCGTGGGGTCGTTGTACTCAATGCACTCGTTATGTCGTTTCGTATTTGCTGGCTTTCCTGGCTGTTCTGAACTTTTAGAGATGAATGAATCTATACTCATTGTTGAAAGTCTTTTAGTTACTTTTAGATGAATAACAACAGGAAACGTACATGTTTCTTAATATTGTAGAAAGAGCATTTCTGTAGACTGGAATCTGACACAATCGTTTTAACTTAGACTTGCTACAAGTCCCTCTATATGTTTTAACTCCATCCCTTTTATATAAGAAAAATATTTGCATTTAATATAAGTTGCTATTAGAGAGATGCAGGAATCGACTGACTGCTGCTGATAAAAGATCAGCACTGTATCTCTCTAATAGCAGACTTTATTAAATGTGAATATTTTATTAAATATTGCAAATATTTTTCTTGAAAACCGGATGGAGTTAAAAACATATAGAGGGACTTGTAGCAAGTCTAGTTTTAACTATATAAAGCGATTATAACTGTTGTTAATTCGACATTCTAATATGAGAACAATGGAAACAATGTCGACCAGACATATGAAAATCTCCAATAACATTATGAGCGACGTCACAACAGCCTTTACGCTGAAACAAACGACGTCATAATATGTTTTGTGCACAAAAAACGTCCTTATGTAATGGCTTCCATTACCGTGTACACTATAGGTCCATCCAGATCATTATATGTCATATTAGAATCGAAATAATTCATGTTCGACGGTGATTTGTAGTCAATTTACAAATGGGTGTCCATTATTTTCGTTTATTTTACCCCTCGCTCCGCTGTGCAACGCTCTGGGTAAAATATTAACGAAAATAATGCCTACCCATATGTAAATCTCCAACAAACCACCGGCGCCCTTGAATTATTTCTTAATTATGAATAATATTCGTGAAAATAATTTCAATAAACTTTATTGTTTTTCTAATAACATAAATAAATTGCAAAAATAAATTATCTAAAACTAATATATAAAAAAATTGCGTTCCTTTATATATCACAGATTTCATGTCTGAATCAGACGAGTCAGAAAAAAAATATTCTACGAGTATTTGGAACATGTATCTTTGACAAGACAACAACTTGAAATCAATTAGATATTTTTACCACTTAAATTTACTAAAATCTTATTGCAGATAACAGTCACCTAAATTATTTTTTTAATACTAAACCATGGCTTTGCGTCTGTAAGTTTTGTCATGTTAAAATGAAAACTCTAAAAATTTAAAAAACGACAACATCGATGAACATATGAAAATTTGAATGAAGTTCTGACGCACCACATATTTTTGAAAACTAAAACTTGTGTCCTTTTATAATGATGTAAATATATTTTTGACAATTATTACAAGATGTTTGTCCTAGATCCCAGTGTAAATATCAATCAATATGCATTAATGTGTCTCTAAAACATCTAACTATTATTAGATCACAAACTTAACAGAAGATTCCCTTTAAAGTGGGAATAAAATCTATTCTCTAATGATATGTCAAGTTTAACCGGTTATGACCCGTTAGATAAATTTTCTTTATTCAACGTATGTTGAATAAAGCCCCGTGATATTTCCCGCCAAATCTTTTCGGAATACAATTCTCGGTGTTTATCATTGATCATTAGAAAAAAAGATTACACCACTTTATCCCGTTATTACCATATTTTATCCACTCTCGATAGTTAAATTTAAAAATTTTAAAATGCTCGGCAAGCCTCGCAATTAAAATTTTAAAATTTAACTATCTCTAGCGGATAAAATATGGTAATGAACGGGATTTTGTGGTGTAATCTATATTTATCTCTTTCAATGAGGACTCTTCAACTAGCGTTATCCTTATATCTTCAGCGCGGACCCTTAGACCGACGTCAACGGTATATCTTCATCAAGAACTCTTCAACTGACGTCATTAGTATATCCCTGAAGATATATTGCACATGTTACATTTGCAACATTTCACCGTGGACATGCTCAAGATGAAGAACAACAATTAAAGCGTTGTTCCTTTGCTTGCTTTTTACAATGTATTTGTAGAGACTTTGTCTCATGTGCATTTACTCCATATCCTTTTATTCACCATCTAAAAGGAAGAACCGCAACTCGTTTTGCATATATGTGTTAACTGTCATTGAATGGCTTCAGTAACTTCTAAATATTGACGTCTAATTCTTCCAGGGCAAATCTAAGCTTGGCCATTGTTAAAATATCTTTTACTGCTAACTGATCTGCGATAGTTTTGTAGTATACTTCGGGACACTGAAATTGAAATGATTACATATATATATGTATAAATAAATCAAAATTATGATTATTAGGAAATACCTCAAAATTCATTAATTCACAAATGCAAGGAACGCGTGCTTTAGAGTTATTCGGTGACGAGAGGAACATTTTGGATATTTTAATTTTATTCGTTATGCTTTTCCTTGTCGTCTACCAAGGTTTTAGATGCAACTATCGCACGAATTATTTTTCATGTCAAACCCCACATTTGAACAACGGCGTTATTGACGGTAATGTGACGTCACTTCCTACAGTGGCTAGAAATCTTGTATTTTAGCGGTGAGAAAACAATTTACATTTAATTGCACAATGTTTTTTGTTCTAGTGGCAATCAGTATTTGCTATCATTTCTATCCTATTTCCATATTTTTACATATTCTAATATGGGAACAATGGAAACCGTGACGACCAGCCATATGAATATCTCCAATAAGACAATGAGGGACGTCACAACAGTCTTTAGGCCAAAACAGACGACGTCATAATATATTTTGTGCACAAAAACCTCAGAAAATTTTATGTAATGCTGTTGTTACCGCATACAATATAGGTCCGCCTAAATCATTAAATGTCATTTTAGAATCGAAATAATTCATGTTCGCCGGTGCTGTGTAGTCGATTTACATATGGGTATCTATTATTTTCGTTTATTTAACCTGTCGCTCCGCTGCGCTACGCTCTTGGTAAAATATTAATGAAAACAATGACCACCCATATGAAAATCTCCAACAAACCACCGGCGTCCATGAATTATTTCAAAATTCACAAATGTGTAGTTGTCTTAAAAATGGCTGCATGATTTTTTGTTGAACTCAAAACAACAACTTTTCAATCAATCAACTCGATATCCAAATTGGGATATCGATAATAAGTTGGTGCTTCTTTTCTAAAATATTTGAGGAAACAAAAAGTTTGCTACACTAACTTTCAAAAATAGTAATGGTGCATTACATGATACACTGCTACGTTGCACAAAATTTCAAAGTTAAAAGGGACAAAACTCCAGAACCCTATGTACCACTGAACCCAAAATTACACTTGGTCTGTCTTTTGTGGTAAACAACCTACATACCAAGATTGAAGACAGTATGATATTTCGTTCACAAGTTATCAGTCGGAAACCCTAAAAGTTGCAAATTTTAAAGTTTAAAGGGACATAACCCCAGAACCCCTTGGACCTCTGGACCTAAAATCAAATTTGGTCTGAGATTTATAGTAAACAACTTACATACCAAGTTTGAAGACAGTATGTTATTTTTTCACAAGTTATTTGTTGGAAACCCTTAAATCCTCAAAATTGCAAAGTTTCACGGGACATTAATCATGAACCCCTTGGACCTGTGAACCCAAAATTAAACTTGACCTGAATTTAGTGGTAACAACTTACATACCAAGTTTGAACACCTTATGTTATTTTTTTCACAAGTTATCAGTCGAGAATATTTGGGAGAAGGACGGACGGACACACGACTAAGGGTATCACATAATACCTCGCCAAATACTAGTAAATGTTACGTGTGGCGGGGTATAAAAAGTCTTAACTAAAATATAAAGTTACAATGCAAATAGCGAGGATATCAACGACACCTAATGGAGGTCCAATTATCACAGTTCAACTGTACCAAACGTCGAGGACTCTTGACTCTGCGTCGTAAATTTCTTTTGGAGAATGTATTGAAAAACGTGGAGCAAACATGTTTCTACGTGTTTCCGAACATTTTTCAACACCAGTTCTTGGATCTTCATGACGAGGGACCCGACTCCTCAGCGCTTGGCACAGAAATATGATGGAGTTGTGTATGGGAGCGACAGCAACAAACAGATAGTACTTGAAAGGAACTTTTAGAGACTAGTTTTTATACGTTGAACTTAGTTGAACTGTTGTACGCGTACAGTTCATCAATATTCTGCCTATTTTACAAAGTCCTAAAACTAATTACTATCGCTCCCAACTATTCACAAATGATCTTTCTTCCCTTATTACCAATACTCTTTATGCACAACTTTCATATACAATCCATACCTCAATTACAAGTACATGTAGGAATGCTACTTCAATACCACTCAAACGCTGCAACAGATTTCTGAAACAAAAATACAAAACTGAAATACTAGAACTCCAGTGGCAGTCAAAAGTCGTTGCCCAGGTTGTCCCTTCCACCTTTATTTCTTTCTTCTGATACTTTCAATTTTTTGAATTGATTAACTTGTTCTCGTCCTGATATAGCTGAAATATTGCTCATTGGACGTTAAACTCTAACTAATCAATCAATCAACCGGTTTTTGTGGAGCATCGAAAGTCGCTATGTACAGGATTTCAGAGTCGTGCGGACGGTTTTTTACAGTCGTAAGTCGCGTTCAGACAGGTTGTCGTTATATAGAGGTAATCAAAGTGGGAATTTTCTCGGGAGGGATGAAAAAGGTCGCTATGAGCAGTTTGTCGTTATAGACAGGGAGTCGCTAGTACAGGTTCGACTGTAGTTTGACCTTCAATTGTTGGATGTTTTATGGCCGGAATGTCGTAATTTGTCGGGGTATAGTCATATTAGGATAAACAACAAATTGTTGCAAGCAAACATAACATCTCTTAAAAACTGATTCATATGCTTCGCTACTAGCAGTCAAAAATGAAATATATCACGGGTCATCAATGGCTTTGATCTAAAGCAGCCATACATTATTAAGGGCCGCATTTACGCAATAACTTTGGATAGTTATTGGTCAAAGCAAAACGAATGGCATCTTATTGCTTAAAACATATTGTAGATATAAATTTATTAGAATACACACAAAATAAACTAACAGGATCACTACCTGTAACCATGTACAGCTTAAAATGATTTTCCCCGATTTTTGTACTGATTTTCACTGATCAAGTACTGATTTTCACTGATCAGTATCTCACTTATCTACAATAATTAGCTTATAAACAGCTTGAAATAATGAATTTGATACAGATCATTTAGCAAGTCTGGACAATGGTCATTAGTAAAG
>MJUU01034692.1:42260-68536 GCA_002080025.1 Modiolus philippinarum
TTTTCTGGTTGTGTGTGCTATTGAATGCTGAACAAAGCAAGATTGCAATTAATATTTTGAAACAGTTTAATAATAGTTCATATGTTTATAATTTACTCTGTTATGTTATTTTATGTATAATTTGAATTTGTAACCAATAAGATAAGTTATTGTGATTTGAGTCTGGTGTACAGATTGTCCCTGATCGTCTTCTGGTCAGTACTGGTTGTCCCTGACTCCTGTACAGATTGTCCCTGATTTAAACAAATTAATATGTCAAGTAAGGTTCATGTAAAACTTTAGAATAAAGAAATACTATGATTTTTTGTTATGGTTGTACTCCTCTTCGCATTAATATTACTTATAAGGATTATACAACAACGGCAGTAGAATACCGAAGGAACAAATGAGTGAAATTTTACAAAAATCGAAGTCCAAAGGCATGGCCAAAACGAGAACACAGAAAACAATGACACCAGACACAAAACAACGACGCTAGACAGACACAAAGCACAGAAACAGAATCACAACATTCAAAACAAAGCTCTCACAATGTGAACTCAAGTAAAACTGAGAGTGACATCAGGTGCTCCGGAAGGGTAAGCATGTCCTGCTCTGTTAACAGCACCCGTCACACTGTGAGTGGATCAATCCAGGAAATGTCAAAGTCGGTAGTCAAATCCGGGAAGACGGGAATCTAGCTGAAAATGTCCACTTTCATTTGGGATACTGACACGTCATATCTTTTGATGATGTTATGGTGACGGCCATAGAATTTCTTGAGGGATAAAATTAACATAGGTCGAACAAATCCCTGACTAAGCAGCTTTTGGGACAGTGTTTTTGCTCTGTTCAAAAAATCATTGTACAAACTACACGCTCGACAGTAGCGAATCAACTGTGAAATGTACACTCCATAGGCTGGAGAGGTAGGTATATTGCTGCTAAGAAAGGGAAAGTTCACAATTGGGAAATTAAAATCATCACGCTTATCATACAGCTTAGACTTCAAACGTCCATCTTCGTCAATATACAATAACATATCTAGGTACGAAGCTGAAGTAAGTGTTTCAGTTGCTTCTTTAATTTCAAGCTCATTGGGATAGACTCCTTAAATTTAGGATTATTAAGAGAAAGTACATCGTCTATGTAGCGGAAGCTGAAATTAAAGGACTGAGCTAAATATTTTTGTTTTCTTTGAATAAGCCCTTGTAAAAACTTGGCCTCGTACGAGTAAAGGAGAAGGTCAGCTGAAAGCGGCGCACAGTTAGTTCCCATAGGAATCCAAATGCTGTCATCTAGTTTTCTATCAAAATTACATGTACATATATCCTACTATTTGGTTAGACAAATTTTAGGGCTCCATTGAACTTACTATAAGGTAGAATTGTTTGCTTGTGATCTAAGTTGATGGTGAACTATATAGTAGTCTCTCAAGAGCCTGTACCACTCTCATAGACCATTTATTATATAGACTATCCAATACACCCAGCTGTTTCAGGGCTGCAGACATGTTAGACACATTTTCCCATTTAAATGTTTATAAACCTCAATGTATAGAGTCCAATGCTATAATATTCCACTGGCAGATATCTTACAGACCTGAGTTTTGAAGGGGCCATCTTGAAAACCTTTTTTACTTAGCCGGGTTCAAATTTACCAATACTTTCTGAGAAGCTGATTTTTATATGTGTTCAAATGTGAACTATGTTCCTCACTGGCAGCCATCTTGAATGGGGCGGAGACATGTTGCACACATCATTTTTGAAGGGACACAAGGAGGACTATTGTTGCAAAGTTTGTTTACAATCGTACAACCGATTGTTTCTTAGGGAAAAAATTGTGAAGATATTCCCACAGGTGATCATAGGTTCCAATAATAAGCTTTGTTCCCCATTTTTCGGCCATCATGGATGACGTGCAAACCTGCTAAATATCTTTTGGAAAGGAAAAATCTTTTCACCTTTGAATGTAGATTTGATATAAATGGTCAAGTGGTTTAAGAGAAGTTCAATGAACTGTTTTTTGCTTAGGCTTTAATGTTTAACTATGTACCCCGCAGGTTTCCATCTTGGATGGAGTATGGACCTTCTGGACATATTTATAAGGAACCACTCAAGGACTATTGTTACAATATTGGTTGCCAACTACATGTGCAGTTTTAGAAAAGAAGACCGTTGAAATGTGTTTGAACAAGGTCTAATGTTAAACAATGTTTCTTGTTTTTTCTATAGATCAATACTAAACAAGTGTAGGAGAAACATTCAGAAGTTGCCACTTTTCTGCAAATAGACAAAACATCATATAGAAAGCTGCCAGCACCTTTCACAGAAAAAATATTCAAATACCAAATCAGGGAAAATCAGTACTGAAATTGTGACTTTCAGGGACAATCAGTACACTGCCTCACATACAGAAAATATGTTTCAAAATCATTATTTCCCATTTTATTTGTAAAAATGATAACTGATTGATTTTGTATTTGTTAATACTTATAGAAGCAAATTAAAAAATATCTTAATTTGCTTGAATAAAGCATTTATACAATAAATCACTTTATTCATTGCATCAGCTTCTTTTATCCACATATTTTACTGGTTTTAGGAATCCGAAACATGTTGCCAATAATGTACACAGGAAATAAATTTAAGTTGAGAAGATATAGTTCATAATAATTGTTACTGCTTCTCAATAATTCATATATAATTACTTTTTTGGTAGACACTTCTGAGAAATAAGGGAAAATCAGTAACAAAATCAGGGAAAATCAGTACAAAAATCAGGGAAAATCATTTTCTGCTGTACATGGTTACAGGTAGTGAGGATTCTACTTGTTAAACTATACACTTTATGGCTTATAACCATTTACCTGGGTAATCTATTTTTATCGAGCCATTTTCCAACATGTTGAGGAGTCCACTTTCTCACTTTGTCTAAATCAACACCAGGGGATCTGGGAGGTCGTAGAGATTGGTGTGGCTGTGCTGGTGGTTGTAACTGGGTTTGAACATTAGACTGAAATTAATAACAAAAAATTCATATTTGCAGAAAATACCAATTACACTTTTCAGTTGAAGATTCATTAGATATTCATTTACGATTCTTTGAACGTATCCTTGGTCAGAACTAAAGCTTTTTCCGAAACTTTATACACATGTTATGCTATGAATTAATGGTTAGGAAAATAATATCACAGCATTACCACGCAATTGTTCGAAACTTTCCTAATTCTATTTAAAGGTTTTAGTTTGGTTATTGCACTGCAAGTTACTGATAGAGAATAAATCTTTTACTGATGTAAGAAGTTCTTGGTCTTAGTCCCCTTTTCAGTCTGCGTTTCACTCGAGAACAGATATCCCGATCTTTGATCTGCTCTCTTGTAAGACGCTATAAAGGCATATCAAACTTACAGAAGCATCAATTTTGATTTCAGGAACTGCTACATCTGTTTTGAGACCTTTTACTTTATTTAAAGACACTTGAACCTCTTTGATCAATTCTTTGACTTTGTTCTCAAATGGATACTTTCCACCGAAATCAAAAAATAATTTAGCACCAATTATAAATCCAAGCCATCCATCGGGTATGTAACCTCTCTCCATCTTCACTGGAATTATTTTTTTCTTCATTTGGAAAGCATATTCCGCCTCTAAAAAGATATTCAAATAATTGAAAGTTAGAAGCACTTGAGCGAATTCTACAAACTATTACATTATTGGGGTATAGATTAATATATGTTAATTTTCCCTTCCCATGACCAAACATTTTTGAAAACTTTTATATTGTTAAAGAAAGTATTTTATTCTATTCACATTTTTTTTATTTGTTTTTGTATTAACTTTGTGTTGTTTTTTTTGTTTTTTTTTTGCTATAAAATTCAAAAAACAACAAGACAATATCTTTTTACCGTCAGAACATTTTTTAATGAACAGCAAATAAACTTAATTTCACTTAAGCACTGATTTACATAGGGAATAACACATAGCAAAATCGCTATCACATGCCGCATCATCCCTCGGGCCCCCTAATTACCAATATCAGCCCGAGGGCCTCTCGATGATACGGCATGTAATACGGATTTTGCCATTTATTATACAGTTTATCATATATTTAAACAGAGGACTACTCAATCCCAAAAATACTGTAAAAAACTGAAATCGCCGGGTAAGAGAAAATGCATGTATTTTGTGAAGAAGAAAATTCAAAATGGGCGGAAAGGACTGGAGGTGGTTTGAATAAATCTAACATGTAAAGAAAAAAGGTTTTTCGATTTTTTTAACTTGATTATCACAAAAAATTCACACCAAACAATTTTTTTTAACCCCAAAAATCTTTAACCCCCTTAATTTGTTCACCCCAAAAAAATTCTTTTCCCCCCAAATTTTTTTTACCCCACTTTCTTTTTAGAAAATAAGTCGAATTAAAAACAAAATGTTTTGGAAAAAGGGTATGATACAGGTCTAGCCATGCGATAAAGGGTGTGTGGTAAAAGGGTAAGCCATGCCATAAAGGGTATGCCATAAAGGGTATGACGTCATAGTGCGAAAGCGGAATGACAAGACAAGACAAATACTTTATTATCATGAAAGTCATGCACTGTATCACATATTCAAACCGTCTGTATTTATTACTTAACATATGATAAATACAGATTAATACATGGGCATTTCCATATTGGCCTGGTCATCATCCCGAGACACCCATATTGGCCCGAGACGAAGTCGAGGGACAATATTTGTCGAGGGATGATAATCAGGTCAATATGGAAATGCACATGTATTAAACTTTTTATTACATACTTCCGACGTTTAGAAATTCCGGGCCTATATGGACCGGAAGTCGTTTATTTGCCCAGGCCAATATGGACCGGAAGTCGTTTATTTTGTCTAAGATGCACGAGGAGCATAAAATAACCTATTATTTTCCTGGGGTGTGAAAATATGGACAGTTTACTTCCGGTCATATTGATCATGCAAAAACGCTTTTATTTCTACTAAGTATGTAATAAATAAAATTACTGAGTTTTGTGCGAATATATTTTTCAGAAAGTTAAGAAATAGCTATGAATCAGATAATAAATCAAACAACTATTTAAGACAAAGGAAATTTGTGTGAAATATCAAAATCATGTTTCGCAGAAACGGTTGGGATTGGGATGGACATTGACCTCAAACATTTGACTTTGGAAGATGCTGTATACAAAATATCAATGGACTAACAAGTCTTATTTGGTGTTAAATAGGGGCTTCTGCTAAAGGGCTAATTTTCGCAGGCATTAAAGTTTGTGGAACATTGAAACTTGTTCTGGAGATTTTTTTTATTTCGAGTTATTACCGGTATGCTGTAAAAGGTATAAGATCTAAGAATTTTTCAGTAAGGTTTTATTCTCGTGGATTAATCGTATTAGCAAAATAGCGCAAAAATAAATTCATGGCAATAAAAATTCCCTTCACAGTATATAAACATATGATAAGCATTGCAAAATTTCATTAAGGAGCGTGACTGTGGGAGTATAGACTGAAATTGATCTGTACTGACATTAAGCAACTGAATACCACATTATTAATGAGATGTAATCAGCGGTTGATGTAAAACAGACGAGAGATGAAACTTCAACAATTGTATAAGTGCCGCTGCCGCCACCGAATTATATGGAATCGCCAAACATAAGTCTCGCTTTTTCGGCTTTCTGCTTCCGAAGACTCGACAAAAAAGTTCTTGTGCTAAAATATGTTTTTAGATATAAAATATTCTAGGAAAAGAAAAAAAATGAAATGGTGTATATTAAGCTATACATTTAAAAAACATAAAAAAAAACAATAAGTCTCGGCGTTTTACATTTGGGCCAAACGACAATACATTTGGGCCAAAAAAGTCTACGTTTGGGCCAAGAAAAAATCTACGTTTGGGCCAAAAATTGTATCATACATTTGGGCTAAAACAACTTAAATACCTCTTTCGTTCGCCAAACAAAGTCTGCCCCCTGCTCACCACGGAGAGGTGGTAGTAGGATTTTGAGCAGGATATTAAGTAATGTTAAAAGTTAAAAAGTATGAAGCACTAAAATGTTGTTAAAACTATAATACATCGGCACTAAAATGTCTAGTGTTGGTTTTTAAGGAAGCCTTGCACTTGGAATTACTGCATCTCCACGTTGTATCTCCTGTTTTTGAAGTATATTTGACTCGAAAGCTATATCCATCAACAATTATGCACCGTTTCCCCTTATTCGTTTCTGTGCTTGTTATCTCAAATCCGTCCATGGTAAAATAAAAACTTCTCAGACTAAAAAAAGGTGATCATTTAACATGTAAGTTGGTGAATACCATTATACTTTTGGAGGATTTAGAGGATAATAACGATATGGAGGGCTATTTGTGAAATTTATTCACGTTCATGTACAATGATTTTACCTGTAATCTCAGGTAAGGTGGACTCAGGTAACATATTTGGTTTTGGCCCAAATGACGGAATTATTTGGCCCAAATGTAGACATGGTAATTAATATGTTTTGGCCCAAATGTCGGATGTCTCTACAAATTTCGTTTGGGACACTCAATGAGAATGAGATATCTTTAATAAATATTTAGACAAGATCTCTGAAAAGATAAGTTTTCAGAATACTTATCATATAACTAATAAATATAGAATGCTCTTGAGCAATAACTTTATTTTCGTAAAAACAGTTGCCTGTTTCAGAACAGATGTTCTTCAGATATCAAATGGTGCATGGCAAACAAGTTTCAGAACATATGAAATTTCAGAAATCAAATCAACTTCGCAACAATTAGAATTTCAGTATGGCAATTTCTTAAAATCTCATCTATTAAGAATAAAACAAATTCGTTTTCAAATGACAGAAGTGCCCGCCTTTTTGTGTTGTGCATATTTTTCTATTTATTTACCTGCTCTACAATTATCACTGTTTTTATATTTCTGTGAAAAGCAGACTAGGACAATATCAGCTTTTTCTACAGCGTTGGCCATGGCCTGAAGTGTGGAACCTTGCATATCATCAACGTCCATCCAAACTTTTATACCATTATTTCGTAAATTAGTACAGATTTGTCTCGCCAAAGGTTGATGTCCCCAGTTGTAACTTATCATTACATGGTTTTCATCAACACTTTTCCTTGGCGTCTGAGGCATGGAATATTTCTCCCCTGAAACAAGCGGTTATTTGAGTATTTTAAATTAGAAATTAAAACAAAAAATAATGAAGGAACCGGAAGTATTTTAGTATTGTAATCTTGCGTCAACGTCACAGGACAATGTGACTAGACTTACAGATATTCTTACAAGATTAAATCCTTAGAGGAAACGTCTGGTGGGAAAATTTTGCGACTGGAACACTCTCTATAGCATGTGCGATACCTTGAAAACACGAGGTGTAATTTCTACAAAGACAACAAAGTTCTCAATCTGAAAGTGCAATCATGCAGTCGTTGTGAACCGTTGCATAAGATTAAAACAATTTCGCATGGCGGATTCAACATAAAGTAGATTAATTTAATGTAGAGTTAAAGACATTTGAATATAACTAAATGAAAAAAAATCACAGGATTTATGTTGACGGATAGGTGGAGAGAAAGGCAGAAGAATTGTTTTTACCAAATTTTGCCTACCACCTATTATGATATTTCCCATATATTTCAGAAATTAATGTACCGTTTTGTCCTTACGATATGGAGACTTTTGAATATTGTAGATTTGAAAATTATATTGTTTGACTTTATCATAATGATACAATTAGAAAAAAAACTTAATCAGCCCCTTAAATTGAAGGTAAGCTGAAACTGAAAACCCTTACTAGAGACATTCATGTACAACTTAAGTGCAAACTACGTATCAGATTTCATTGCTATACCACATCCATTTATTCAGGACTAATCTAATAAGAAGAAAAATATGTGCACTATAAAAAAATATGGTCAATGTCGAATGATTTGATGACCGTCAAACAACACTAAACACATAATATCACTGGATCATTCATAATATTCCTACATCAATGCATTCTTGTTAGTCTACTAAACTAATTTAGTAGACCTAGGCTAAGGGAAGATAACTCTTTCAATTAGAAAGGCGTTTTAAACAGTCAATTTCATCGTTGCTATTTAAGCATTAATATAAAACAGAATTAAATCCGTCTTTGTCTCTGATAAGCTTAGAATATATTTATAAATATTATTAAATCAAACATAATGGTGATTGTTGTGAGTTATGTCCCTTAAACTAGGTCTACCTCCTAAGGTAAGCAAGTAAGTAAGTAAGTAAAATTTATTTAAAGTAGGTGCATATATGCAGTTAACAATCAAATAACATGAGCTCTGATGAGCTTTTTAACCGACTAAAAATGTACAAAATTTACAATAAAACATGAAAGTTAACATCGCCTTCGCATTCATGAATACTTGGTACGCAAATGTCTCGATTTTGCAATTCTGGTAGAGGGAGAGACAAAACAAATGAAATGTTACAATCGATTAATTTGAACATACCTATACTTTTGTATCGTTCAGATAATTTCAAACGATCTTTCATGGTCCATAGTGCTTTGCGACATATTCTTCTGACGTCATCACGATTAGACTCTGCTAGTTTGTGAAGCGTGTCGATGACTTTGCATTCTTGATCAAGTAACATCTCTGCTTGATTTTGCTGATCGAATGATAACGTCCAAAGTGCAGCAACAGCCTCTGTAATAATTCATTTATATATAGAGGGTTTATCCAAAGAAAACAAATGACTTATCAGAACAGTTATTTAAAACGTTCCGTCCAATTCAATTAAGATATGTCCATAAGGAATAGCAAAAGAAAGGGTTCTATCAAAATAATGAAATTTGTCTAATTATCGGGATACCAATCTCATGGGTTACATCAAAATGATGTGAATCCTTAATGTGCAGGACATTTCTAACAAGGGCTATAATAATCAACAAGAGGCTCTCAAGAGCCTGTATCACTCACCTGGCCTTTGATTAACATACACATTTAATGTTAGAGAGTCCTTAAATATGATTAAACTATAGTTTCAATATGCCTAATTAGTTTAAGGGGAGAAGACCTCTGTTGGTGTTTCCTATGGGGGTCCAACGTTAAACTATGTTCCCTGCTGGCAGCCTGTGAACATAAAAAAACAGTTTTCTTTTCAGGGGTCCACATTAAGACTATTTTGATCAACTTTGGTTCCATTGGCTCAGTAGTTTCAGAGGAGAAGATCTTTGAATGTGTTTTCCCAAAGGGTCTAATGTAAAAACTAAGTTCCCCACTGGCCGCCACGTTGAATATCACGCTGACCTGAAAAGCACCTTTTTGCAACGGACCATCAAAGGACTATTGTGACCAAGTTTGGTTCCAATTTGCTTAGTAGTTTCAGAGGAGAAGATCTTTGAATGTGTTTTCCAATAGGGTACAATGTTAAAATTATGTTCACCACTGGTGGCCATCTTGGATATCATGATGATCTTAAAAATACCTTTTTGCAAGGAATAACGCACTCAAGGGCTATTATGGCCATGTTTGGTTCCAATTTGCTCAGTAGATTCAGAGAAGATCTTTGAATGTGTTTTCCCATCGGGTCTTATGTTAAAACTATGTCCCCACTGGCGGCCATCTTGGATATCGTGCGGACCTGAAAAACACCTTTTTTGTAAGGGACCACCCAAGGACTATAATTGTGGCCAAGTTTGGTTCCAATTGGCCCAATAGTTTCAGAGAGGAAGATCTTTGAAAATGTTTTCCCACTAAAGGTCCAATGTTAAAACTATGTTTCCCGCTGGCGGCCATCTTAAATATCGTGCTGATCTGAAAAAAACACCTTTTTGCAAGGGACCACCTAAGGACTATTGTGGCCGAGTTTGGTTCCAATTGGCTCAATAGTTTCAGAGAAGAAGATCTTTGAAAGTGTTTTCCACTAGGGTCCAATGTTAAAACTTTTTCCCGCTGGCAGCCATGTTGGATATAGCGCGAGCCTGAAAAACACCTAATTGTAAAGGGACCAGCCAAGGACTATTGTAGCCAAGTTGGGTGCCAATTGGTTCAGTAGTGTCAGAGAAAAAGATCTTTGAACATGTTTTCTCGTAGGGTACAATGTTAAGAATATGTTTCCCGCTGCCGACCATCTTAGATATCGCACGGACCTGAAAAACTCCTTTTTTGTATGGACCACCCAAGGACTAAATATTGTGGCCAAGTTTGGATCCAATTTGCCCAGTAGTTTCAGAGGAAAAGATCTTTGAATGAAAAGTTTACACCGGACGGACGGACGACGGACGCAAAGTGATGGCAAAAGTTCATCCTGGCATTAGCCAGGTGAGCTAAAAAGGAGCTGTGCACACTAGATACATATATACTAAACGTTTACACAGTTGATCGGAGAAATGCTTTACTCGGGCTCTGGTATCGGATTAAATACATGACTACTTATCCATACCTTTGAACAGTGTCCTCGAAAAAATTTGGATTACATTATTTAGCAAAATCTTAAAAAAAACTTGTACATTTGCAAACAAAGCATGATCATCAGTAATTATCAGGAGAAAATAGACAATTTGTAACCATGTAAAATTGTATGCAGCATAATACCACCAAGGAGCTAATATTCTAATTTTCTTAGGATTTCTCATCTTTCTTTTGTCAAAAGGCAAACAAGGTCATCACCTTGACTGATAGGTGAATGTGGCCCGTCGATAAAAAATGCATTATCCACACGAGAGTTATCACTTCTGCACCATACCTAAATGCCTAACATAATAAATGAATAAAATGCACTGCAATTGGTAGAAAGGGCCGAATCAAATTGAGGGCATCAAAGTCAAGAAAAATCAATACAGACATGAGACGTTTGCATATATGGAATAAAACATACATACAAATACCTTTTATTTATATGATACATTCGATATTTCAATCATGAAAATTTTGTCACCAAATAAAAACCTGTAAGGGTGGTGGGGGTCGACGACGTTTTGTGCCATTTTTTGTCAATTTTGACTTCAATCTGCAAGTAATATTGAAAAATTTCAAAACTTTCAATGGTAGTGGGATTCCAATTCACAAAACACTCTCCAAATCTGCCAGATAAACTACTTATGTAAATTCTAAAACCTAAGGTTTAACTCCCCGATCGTAGGTTTGTCCTTAGTTATATTTGATATTACTAATCATTCGGCTTTCGATAGGTTTTATGCATTTTGATCATTTTTTGAAATTGTGAATTTCCTTTGTTTGGGTTCTGGTGCTGCTGATGAGGAATTAATTTCCGAAATGGCCATTAAGCTCATCAAAATTTATTGCAGTGTGGAGTTAACATATGTGTTATGGTCTCATGTTCATTAACTCCATTTCCTTTCGTAAAATATTAATAGTTTTAGCATTAAATCTGTGAATTTGACGTCGTCCTACCTGTTTGTTCCTTTGTGTTCTTGGCAGTTTCTGCAAGTTCCACCAAAAAAGGAGCAGCCCCATGGGTAAAAACTGTTCTTTTGTTGCTGTCATTTCTAGCTATCATGCGGATTGCTGGAAAAAAATTTGATAAATAAATATAGTTTATGAATAAAATACGTGTCCAGAACCTATCCTAAAAAAATTAATTTGCAAAAGGTTAAAGTATATATATTTCCATTGTGGGTTCTTTATTCAAAACATTCAATAAGGCTTACGCTTTAACTCGTTATTCTTGAAAAGTCCTTTACTAAACAGCTGTGATTGAAATATAGAATATAAATATATAATTTCTACATAACAAACTAATATACACGATCGCCGAGAAACGCGCCTTAACCTTATTTTTTTTACCAAAAATGAAAAATTGTAATCTGTATTTGAGAAATAGACCAGTAAAATGTAGGTTAAGGCCACCCAATAGTCAAGAAACTAGGAAGCGGTCTACAGGTCATTTAGATGGAAGGTCATATTTATTGATATTGCAGTTGTCGAGACATGAATGACGTTAGGGAATAAATTGTCTGTCGTGCTGAAAGCTAATAAACTCGTATGTCGAGAAATATTCCAAGACCGTTCCGTTATATAAACCTTTTTCGTCAAATTGAATGAAGACATAGATGCACGGAGGGATGAACATGGGGTTGATTTATATGTCCTTCTAAATCCTCGGCGGAAGTTTTAACTGCTACATTTTATGACACATTTAAAGAAAAGAGAAAAAATTTCCATCCAAGGGACACGGATGTCCCCGACCGATTTTCCATTCAGCAAACAGAAATGCTAAAAAAAATTAGACAAATAAATCCATAATGCAAAATGTGTCAAATTGACTTAGTCCTTAAACCGTATGAAGTTTTCTTGAATAAGGGAGACACCATAAAACTCATCATAACAAAGATTTAAATAAAATATCAAATCATTACTACAAACAAGAAATGAGAAATGCTCGACGAAACTTTCAATATATGGCTAAAATGGGGGAAAAAATCAAATTCAGCGGCAAAAAGCAATAGATGAGTGACAGACTTGAAAAGGGGAGACACGGTACAATTCATAATATCAAAGCTTCAGACCAATTTTGTCAGTACTACAAACAAAAGCTGAGAAATCCTTGACAAAAATTTCCAATATTTGGCTATGATAAAAAAAAATCAAATTACATGCATCAGCAAACAGATGGTAGATAAGTGACGGACTTGAAAACGGGAGAAACCGTACAACTCATCATACCAAAGCTTAAGACCAAATATCAAATAATTACTGCATTACAAGTTGAGATTCTGAAATTCTTGACAAAAATTTTCAATGTAAGGCTATAATGCAAAAAATCAAAGTGACTGGCAAACAGGAAGTAGATTAGTGATAGACTTGAATACAACTTATCATACAAAAGCTTTAGACCAAATATCAAGTTATTACTGCATAACAAGCTGAGAAATCCTTGACGAAATTTTTAAATATACGGCTGTAATGGCAAAAATCAAAGCTATATCGGAAACATGAGGAAGATGAGAAACGGACTTGAAAAGCGGAGAAACGGGTCAACTCATCATACAAAAGCTTCATTTCAAACATCAAGTCAGTACTGCATAACAAGCTGAGAAATCCTTGACAAAAATGTGCAATATATGGCTGTAATTGCAAGATCAAAGTTATTGGTAAACAAGAAGTAGATAAGAGATGGGCTTGAAAAGGGGAGACATAGTACAAATCGTCTTAACAAAGCTTTAGACCAAATATCAAACCATTACTGGATGCACATGCTGAGAAATCCTTGACGAAAATTTTCGGATGTACGGAGAGAACCTAATACCCACGTCGCCATACGGCGATCGAGGGCATTAAAACTTAATAACTATATTTTTAGGACTACCAGGCTTTGATTAATTTGTGAAGAAGGATATATAATGCTGTGACAATAATTTGTACTTATTCTGAAGCTCTTTTCCCTGTATTAACGCTATGGATATCCTTGATACTAAATTTGGCCTCTCATTTCGATATATACTAGTATTATGGTATTTTCTTTCAGATATTATAGGATTATAGCTAGCTTTCCATGTTATTTGATACTTATACTGAAATATTTAGTGAAAAATTGCTGTCATTAACAAATGAGTTTAAACTTTTTTATATAGTAAATTAAAAAAGAATTTCTGTTCAGAAAATTATTTACTCAAGAAGACAACTTTTAACACAATTTCGTATTAATTTAGTGGTCATTAATTGAGTCGACAAAGGCCGATATAATAAAAAAAATACCGAGGGAACAAAGATTGTGTCAAAAATGTAAAAATATTGAAGATGAAGCCCATTTCTTTTTTAATTGTTCAATTAATGAGACTTACAGACGTAAATTTTTTCAAATTATTGTAAATAAACACTCTGAATTTAAAGGTATGTCTTCTTTCGAAAACTTAAATACATTTTAACTCCAGAAAAAACCCTTTTTATCGGCTGTATGTACCTTTATAAAACAATCATTAGAATTGAAATATGACCACACCGGTCAAAGAGTCAACTGAATTATATTGCAGTTTATGTTTTTTTAGTTTAACTGAATTTTGTAATTTTTGGGTTTATGTTGAATATATGTTTTGTATTGCTTTGACTCCAACGGGTGTAATTTTGCAATAAATTATTATTATTATTATTATTATTATTATGCTGCTGACAAGAGGCTAATCCTTGAAACGCATGAACAGCATAAAAACGTTAGGCGTTTATTAAGAAACTTGTATTTTGCCGACAATTTACCAGTTTATGTTTAGAGTTAGAATAAATGGATCAAAAGATACTTATTAATAAACTACCAGTCCGACTAAGTAGTATAAACTTATTCGAAAAAAATGGCTAACATCTTACTTCTAGCAATTTCTTTAGCGGACCAGCCATGGCATCTCCTACCCTTATTTCTGACAGCAGATTGCAGGGTATTCACTATAAACGTGATCGAATCACTGTTACTCTGTAGTATCTGACTCTCCTCTTCATTCACAACATCAGCTAATATGGCTAGGGCTGTTAATTTCTTCATCTCCGTGCGGGCATCTAGGTATGGTTTTGTTGCGTCTATAACATTGACTGACCGGAGAGGGGGTATACTTTCTTCTTCCTGTGCTATATTGTGTAGAATACCTAACACCATTCCGAGTAATAATTCGTCATTCTCCTGTAAAATTGTAAAAAAGCAAGAAACGCATTGTAATTCATTATCATATCAAAGAAATAGTTTATTAGGCATAAAGGTACCTTCAGGGCATTATTTATATATAAAAAGCGTTGATTTATCGAGTTTATTTCAGTTAAATAAATGTCATATTGTTAATGGTGTTAAATAAAGGATTTCTAGTCACTGGAGGAAGTGATCTCACAATATCTCGTCAATGTCGCAAATGGCGTAATGAAATGAAAAAGAGTGAAAAACCTCATCTAAAATTTTGGTCTTGAGTAGAAAAAGCATAACTAATCGACCGTCACGAATCATAAATATCATTATCTTATATAAGATTTAAATAATCTTTCCCTAATTGGTGCAGAGTTGATCAGGTGGTATTCATTAATCTATTTTATTGCATATCAGTAAAAAATCAGGAATTATATTGGCCTAAAACCAATCAAATGACATTCTCTATCTTCCGGTATTGATGCCATCGGTCCAAAAAAATCTGATATGGACCGATAGTTGCAGTCCATACCAGATATGGACCGATAGTTGCAGTCCATACCAGATATAGACCGATAGTTGCAGTCCATACCAGATATGGACCGATAGTTGCAGTCCATACCAGATATCGACCGGTAGTTGCAGTCAATACCAGATATTGACCGATCGGTTGAATTGTGACGTCAATTTAAGAATAATTTACTTTAACAACGTTAAAAGTGTTCACTGGTATACTAGTTAACTGATGATTACAAAAGTGGAATATTTTTTATGATAAAAATAATTACATTAATTGCAGTTTTCACTTTGCAAATAAATAAAATAAAAAAAAACGGTACGTTTTTAAACACTCTCATACGGAAAAAAAAGAATAACAAACAATGTCATTTATTCGGTTTATTCAATGCAACAGTTACTATCATATAATTATGTATTCTATCAGTCAATATCACCATATTGACCGGTCCCAATTTTCTGATATTGACCGGTAGCTTTAACTGTGCTCACTATACAGTTGTTTTTTTTTAACAAACATACTTACTGAAGTGTTTAATGTGACGAGATTTGTATAATAAAAAAAATGAAATTTTCAGAACAATATCTTTTAATATTTGCTAATTTTTTGTTTGTTTGTCTTTTTTTTGTTTTTGTTTTTGTCTGTTTATTTTTTTATTTTTTGATAACTATAGTTAGTTAACAATATAAAATGTGATATATATAGAATAATGGTAGTTTTGAAGGTCTCGACAGAAAATATCACCGTATCACGGCGAGTCCGATAGGACGAGCTGTGATAAAAGAGATATTTTCTGTCGAGACCTTCAAAACTACCATTATTGTTTTTATCGGCTACGTCGTAATAGTCATGATGTCAATTTCATGATGTCATTGCCTGATATTTTCTTCTATCAGGTCAGTACAGAGATACTGACAATATCAGTCAGTAAGATCAAAGAGAAAATGTACATATTGCCGATAAAATAGCAGATCCGCAAAAATTTCAGACAACTATTTTAAAGAGTAAAAGTACAAATGGATTTGTTTAATTTAAAGACGGATTGTTTGACTTTTCGTTGTAGAAATATAGATAGGTAAAATAATCTCATATATTTTATGTGAAAAGGATATGGTTACAACTGATGAAAAATGAAATGTCAATGTTCTTCAATAAAATAATCACAATAGTTACTTATATAGAGATAATTATTTATATAATAGTTACTTATATAGAGAGCATTATCACAAGATATAGACTGAACAAGAGATAGCGATATGGACTGACACCTGGATAATGCCCGACCCGTAGGCGAGGGTATTATCGAGATGTCAGTCTATATCGCTATCCCAAGGGTAGTCTATAGCGTGATAATTCTCTCTTCAATTAGTATGTTTGTTGAAAAAAAAAACAACTGTATTGTGAAAACAATTCAAGCTACCGGTTATTATCAGAAAATAGGGACCGGTCAATATCGTAATATTGACTGATAGAATAAATACCATAGATTAATGAATACCACCTGACCACTTTTACACCAATCATGAAAGATTATTTAAATCTGATATAAAATAACAAGATATAGACTGCCCTTAAGATAGCGATATAGACTGACACATCGATAATACCCTCGCCTATGGCTCGGGCATTATCCAGGTGTCAGTCCATTTCTCTATCCCTTGGGCAGTCTATATCTTGTGATAATTCTCTCTATATAAGTAACTAGTATATAATTAAAAAATGTCACGAATGTCGATAAAACGCATTGGATTAAACTCGTTGCGGAACAATTCCGCAACTCGGTTCATCCTTCTGCGTTGTTCGGCACTCGTGACATTTTTATTGATATTCATGAAGTGAATTAGTTATACTTTTGTAACAGGAGGGTTTGAGTGATCGACCAGATTTGACCTCCCAGAACGAGTAGTGACCAGTACTACGCCCCAGATTCGAATACAAAGGATACATTCTGTCAGTTCATAGATGAACAAAAACAATCAACTTTACATAGTTTAATAGTAATTCGCGATGTGTTTTAAAGTATAAACAAGCAGTTTAAATCGTAATGCCAAACGTAGTTACATTTGCCAAAAATATTCGGGTGGACTTGATATCGTGTTTCAAAATTTCAAAGTTTCAAGGAGAATAACTTCAGAACCCCTTGGAACTCTGAACCAAAATTCGAATTTTACCCGCTTTTTATGGTGAAAACATTACATTCCAAGTTTGAAGACTGTATGTTATTTCGTTCCCATGTAATCTGTCGAAACCTACGAGGGTCGGAAGGGCACATGGACGGACAGACGACTGAGGGTATCACATAATATCTCGCCACTACGTGTGGGTGGGTATAATGATTTGAAATATCACTGTTTCTTACACCATCATGGGAGGATTTAGGAGGAGGAGAACAAAATAGTGTCAGTGACAAGGGGCTTAAACCCCTTTTCTTTTCTTCTCTTTTTTTACCTAAATAATGAATCCCCTCCCTATCTTTCGGAAGTTTGATCCGCCCGTGAAACTGGTTATATGACTTTAACAATAAATGAAGAAAAGTACTACCGTACGAGAAAAATGTACGGTTGAAAAAGTTTCTCGGTACGGTAAAATTTCGTGTCTTTCTTCACTCATGGTATCGGTCGTGGTACCAATTAAGTGTATTTCCAAAAAGGTGTAAAGTCAATTTATATTTCAATTCAGTTCAATTTATTCAGTAACTATGCCTAATTATGGGATAATGACTACAAAATTAATAAAGTACACAAAATACATAATTAATCATATTCAACTAAGCCCCTGTCTGCAGTGCAATTAACTGCTTTAAAAAGAAACTGATAGCAATATTGTACTTGTTCTTTTGTATCTGGGTTATCTGGGTTAAGATTTTTTTTTAGTTTTGAAATTAAGTTTCATCAGTTTCAGGATTAAAATTTGAAAAAAATGAAAAGAATGGAGAGTTTATAGTTCGGTTTATTGCACATTCAAAAATAAAATGTGCCTCGTCTTCAATTGTGTTACAGAAGTTATCTCTGGGAATGTTCTTATACATTTGTATCTTCCAGACTCAATCGATACGCAATACAAGCCACATAAATTAAACTTACCTTAATTACTTTGTTCAAGTGTGGTTCTGCCCAATCATAAAGTTTTCGTATAAAAACTTTTAATAGTTCTGTTTGCTCTGCAATTATCTTCCTGAAATGTGTATGATAGTCTGTCATATTTTGCATAAATCCCAGCATATTCCTTAGAGGACGGTATAAGCCAGGGACCGCTTTTTCTTCCGCATTTCTGTATCCATTCTGTAAAATGTCTTTCACTAAATTACAGAAAATCAACAGAGTGCCGTTTTGTTCATCAAGACAATGTTTTGCAACTTCATTTCTATACTGGTATCGCATTTTTACTTTGTATTTCTTGAATGCAAAATATGTATTGCATACGGTTTGTATATCCCCTCTTAGATCATCTGTGAGGTACCCTTCGGGGGTTCGATCATGATGACAATTTTTAATCCCCGCCACTGCTTTTATGAAATTGGCAATCTTTGTTGTCTTCTCTTCATCGAAAGTCTTTTCTGCTATTTCCTCCACACCCTCGTCACTTTCGCTACTATTCTTGTCCGCTTCTTGTTCAACATACTCTTTTGTAACGAGTTCTTTCTTTGCCACAGAAAACATTGCTGTTACTTAACTTTCATAGATTGCAATTGAATTAAATTTACACAAATTAACTGGACCGAGGATCACATCATTCAAAACTGATTTCAGGAAGTCTTTCGTTAGAAAAATATCTGCAAAAAAAAATGAAAATAGATTTCAGTGTATTGATTGATTGAGTGTTGTAAAATTTCAATTTGTAAGAAAATTCAGCTATATATCTTTGCGATGGACGCGACAGATGTCAGCTCTTGATAAAAGGAAGATATAAAACACGTTGTAGAATCCACTTTGACTCCGAATGTTTTGAAACTACTTCCGGTATATGACACTAAATATACATTTTCTGTAATAAATGTAAAAATTTAATGATGTGTATGTGTAATCAATACGTAATGGTGTATAAATAAAGTGTTTCTTCATGCATTAAAAAATATACATTCACATTTTCAGACACGGGGAATGTTTGTGTACGTTTGTATTAAACAGCTTTTATTTTGTGTACGGTTGGTAACTTGTACGTGTGTTTAAGTGAATGGTTTCACAACATCAAATCTATTATATTTGCTACAGAAAATGTTTTATTTAGTGATTTTACAATCGGTCCTATTCCGGAAGTACCTTTAGTTTCCAAACATTCGGAGTCGGAGTGGATTCTACACAGTTATAAAATACCTATAAAAAGGAGACGAACAATTGTATTTGATTTTGGATCATTTGTGTTTAAGACCAATTTGATTATAATTAGCTAGCTCTTTTTTTTAGATATTTACGATAATTTTGTCGCAAGCTACAATTTAAGTGATGATTCTGTTTAATTAGCTAAGTCTCGTTCGATGATGTAAAAAAAATGAATATTTTTTTTCATATTTTAAATGTCGCTGTAAAAAAACGATACTGCAGCTGTTTTTTGCAATCTGCAAAGCGGATATGTATGGGAATCGTCATACTTTTCAAACAAACTTGGAGGAAAGCTTAAAATGTGAACCTTGCATTTTTTTTCCCGCAATTTTTAGTACATGTTGCAGGTGTACTCAATTTATTTTTGTTTTTCTTTATTTTTATTCTTAAGCAGATTAGTACTTTGTAACAAAACTTGCAGAAATTGTACGATATCCAATGCAAAACCAGATCTAGCATTAGAAAAATGGGAGGATCCGATGAGTTCCAGAAAAAGAGGGAGTCTCAATGGCTCGTTTCCATTTTTTTTAAATGTCTTTCTTAAATTTTGCACGAAATTTAAAAACATTTTCCAGAAAAGAGGAGGGGCGTTACGACCCTCGGAACCCCTGTTTTTAGATCCCCTATGCAAATGAAAATAAGTTTATGGATTTAATACAGATTTCTATGTGTCGCAGTGTTGAAAGCTTAATGCCTTACAGTATATTTATAAATTAATTTTGACTTTGTTTTGAATTGCAAAAATGTTAAATTATCTATAGGTATTACTTGTTGAGAACTATATGAAAAATAGAATAAAAGATTTTAATATTTTATTATAGACTATTTTGATAGAATAATTTGATTTTGACTTATAATTTTTATTCTTTTCATCAAAAATGCAACTGTTTTAACATTTACAGATCGTACCAAATGCCTCTTTGAAAGGAATTTCCATTGATATGCACCGTACAAATTGACAGATTCACACTTGCCTCCAACAAAAAAAAAATCATGTCCATCTCAAACAAATTATTTATTTTTCAACAAATGTCGCATCGAATCATTTAAATGTCTTTCCAATATTTTTTTTCTTCACATCAAATGAAAATAATTAATTTATGTCATGACAAGTACAATAAGAATATTCTTTTATTTCACTAGCATCAAGATTAAATCACTAATTTACAAAATCGCCCCCCTTTTCAAATCAAATGACCGTCACGTTTTGGCGCATGGTAACCCAGCCTGTATTGCAAGGATTACTAAACAGGTGAAAAATCTTTGAGCATTCTATTGAAGTGGACGCCTTTTGAAAGAATTGTGCAAGATGTTTCGAAATGCTTGGATTCCATACCGGACTAAAGATATGAATTCTTACTTCTGAAGGAATGCATGAATAGGTATATACTATACGCGAGTTCCATGTGGCAAAATTTGGAGATTAGATTAAGGGATGAAAACGAGCCCCCCCCCCNAAAAAAAAAAAAAAACAACAAAACAAAACAAAAAAAAAACAAAAAAAACAACATGTTTTTGTCCATTATAAGATAAGGTAAGATAACAAATCACTGGCCCATGGAAGGACATGTAACAAAACATACATATATGTTAAGCCACAAAAACAGTTTTTAAAAATTTTGAATTAGTTGAAACTGGTCAATTCTGTACCATACGGAAAACATATATATGTGCGAGGAGCATTGGATCACTGCTATCGCCTACAGCCCTTTACTTGGTTAGTATTCAGATACAAATCTCTGCGGATTTGGCTTCCTTCGATGTTGAGCTGACTTTTTCCTTCTAGGGGAAACCCCAATTGGGCTATTATATCCCGATTAGGCTATTATATCCCAATTGGGATATATAGCTATATCCCAATTGGGATATTTGACCAGTTACTTGTTAATAACATTTTGGGGGTTTAATGCTGCATCATGATACATGGAAATAATAAATATATAGGGTTAGAGCTCTCAGGGGATATACTTCTGTTGTCAAAAGGATGCTGCAAATTTTCTGCATATCTATTAATGATAAAAAGAATAAGTCACTTTGATTTAGCGATAACTTAAGCTTTAGGAAGTTAACAACCGTTCTATGCTGCTTCTCTGGAAGAAATATCTATCTAGAGTCAAATTAAGCAAACTATGACAGTATAAGAAAGATTTTTTTTATTAGTAAACAAATGAAGTATGGCGAAAAAGTCATATGAATATGATTTTGGATTTCCTCTAGAGTTTCCTCTCTTTGTCCATGTCTTAGAAAATACTATGAATGTATAGCAATGGTGTTTGAAACCTCAATATCTTTACATATTTTACAAACTAAACTTCAAATTTATTCTTAAAATATTTCACAGACATCTTGTTTCTCATGTCTTGATAATCTAACTATTTAAAATTGCGATAATCTGGAATTATGACAGAATCAAATGCATACTTTTACATTCTTAAAATGTCTTTGCTGGTGAAATGCAGCATTATCAAAAATATGTCGATATGTCATTTGATGGCTAAAATTACGAAGTTTCTCATTACGCGGCATTGAAATGTGAAAAAATGATTCCTAAAAAACTGGTCAAATACCCCAATTGGGATATAACCGTATATCCCAATTGGGATATAATAGCCTAATTGGGATATAATAGCCCAATTGGGGTTTCCCCCAACCTGTATAATGAATCCCCCTTGTATGTCTTTGAATTTCATAGAAAAATAAAATAAATCGACGTTTAAAATCGCCAGGGTCAATGCCGAGTTCGAACAAAAATGTATTTATGTAAAGATTCTCCATTTATGGTTAGTTTAACATGTTACACAAACGTGTTAAATCAATAATAATTAGACTACTTACTCTATGTTAGTGTATTTCCCGGGTTCAATAATAATGTTATTATCAATATGATGATCTGTATTTTTTATTTATAGAGTCGTCAATAGTTACATTGTCATTTAAATTTTAAATGTATTTAACGTTAGAAGGTTCGAATAAAGTTAAAATTGTCCGCTCACAAAATTGAAAAAAATGCCTTGACAATCTAATTGCAATTTTAAAAACAGAACTTCAGTTACATGTTTTTTTTTTATGTTTGTTTGTTTCTTTGTATTTTGCTTTGTTCTTTATTTTAGGTTTTTTATTTGTTTTTTTTATATTTCTATTATTTTAATATTTTTTTGTTATTTTTTTATGTGTTCAGTTTTTCTTTCATTATTTCTTTTTGTTACAAGTAAAAACAAAAACTGAAAAAAAAGAATAAAAAAAAAGTTGAGGATGTCGTTTTTGCGACACAAATGATTAAGAATTTTTCGAGAACTTGAAATCCTCTGAATATTTCATAGCTTTAGAATAAGGTAATGTTTATCAGTGAATTTAATAGGATTTAATGATTTTTTTTTGTGTAGATGCTCCAGAAGCTGTATAAAATGAAGTTATCAAAAAATAAATAATGAAAAAAAAATTTAGAAAAAAAATATGAAGGGTTTGTGAGCAAAAAAAATGTAATTGAGGACAGTTTCATCTTAGAAAAAGAAATTGAGAGAAAACGCTTGCCAAAAGTGGTGTATAATTTGATAACATTTCATATACAGTTCTTAAAAACTAATTGATAAATTTTGATTACAGAACCACAAGGAGGAACATTATCGCGTTTGCAAGCGAGGCAAACTTAAACATTATTGAATTAAGACTCAGTTCAACTAGAAACCAACTGATGATCTGTTACGGTATTATTACAGAAAATGCAACCCCATAAACCCATTCGTTCATGAAAAGGATTTTAAAATGGCATTTATAGAAGTAAATAGATCCAATGATTAGAATGCTGCAGAATTATTGTCCTGCAAGTCAAAGTCTTAACACTTGGCAATTTGGACACCTGTCAGTGGTCGTTGGAAAACAGGTTCCAAAACCCTGGCACCGGTTGCCATGGCGACAACAGGAACCTCAAATCGCAGGAAAAACTGAATTAAAAAAAATTCCTTCAAAACATACATGCATTGATAATTTTAGACTGGAGTTTGTCTCTCCTGCAGTGTGGAGTCAGTAAAAAGATTCCCCGTGAGAGAGATGTATGCTCTATATACATTTCAGTTATGGTGTACTTGTTCTTGAGAGAATCTCTCATATGGATATGCTATCACACTTTCATGTTTTGGCCTTTTTATTTTTTGTAATCTGAAATTGTAATTCTGACCACCTGTTTATTGTGCCCACATCTCATAATTTTATTTTGCCAAGTTTTCTTACAATTGGCTCGATGAGTGCCCTGTGGTTGTTTAAATGTTGTGATCGTCTTCTGTCGTCTTTTTGTCGGGCAGTGGATGACAGCGATTGTAAGAACACTTCGCCAGTTAACTTTAAGTTTGTTGACGATCCCGCATCCATGGATCATTCGGATAAAAAAGCATGGATGTAGCGTTGCTCGACAATTAGCAATGAATTCCGCTCAAACCGGTGCTAGGGGCCGTCTTGAACTTGCTATGAGGTATGAGTAAAGCTCATTGTTGAAGGCCTCATGGCGACTTCAAGATGAAGAACAACAATAAAAGCGTTGTTCCATTGCTTATTTACCATGTATTTGTAGAGACTTTGTCTCATTTGCATTTACTCCATATCCCTTCATTGATAATGCAACCTGTAAACATCTAATCAAGGCTGGTACATGTATTTCACATCCCTTATTTTACGGTAATGTTTTACATAAGAGTAAAAATACTTAAACTCGCCTAACAAACTTACAAAACCTTTAAATCGTCTAATTCATAAGGGTTATAATTACGGTATTGTCGTCAAGTCATTACGCATGACCTTCTTTGGTATTAACATTGATTTTTTGATAGGGTCTTTGCATTTTAACTAAACACATTCTAAATTTCTAAAATCTGTATTACATGGACACGGGTTATGTATCCCGGTATATGCATGAAATCATTATGATAAACTCCTCACAGGAAGGGATCTTGGTGGAAGCTGTATACTCAGGATACATAACTTACTTTTTCAGTTGGTAATGGGTCTGGAGCTGGCATGTCAGTTAACTGCTAGTAGTCTCTTGTGATTTCATGTTTATGTCCGTATATTTAGTTCTTCCAGTTTCATTTTTCACAATTGACTCAGTCCTGTTGCCAACTGAATTTTACTGTTGTTACGATTGTTTTTTGATTTTTCACATTGGCTGTAGGGGGAAGGTTCGGGCCCAATAAAACTAGTTTAACCCCGCCGCAACAGGTTTGCGCCTGTCCTATGTCAGGAATTTATTAAGCCTTTGTGTGTCTTGTCTTTTTCTAGTTAGTTTACTTTATCATGTTTATGTCTATAGGAGTCTAGGATGATGTTTATTTCGCTGAACTTGATTACTCTTTATTCAGGGGCCGACTCCGACCTGCCGTTGGGTGTGGGGTTTTCTCACCGTTCATTGAAGATCTTATGGTGGCTTTGAGTTGTTATTACTCCCCTTTGGGTCGTTGTCTCTTTGACACATTCCCCGTTTCCCTTCTTTTTTCTATTGAATTTGTTTAAATAGACTGTAACTTGCACATACCAAAGCAAGCTTTAACTTCAAAATATATGTGTTGAGGCTAGCACTAATTATGATAATAACATTGTGTTTAGCAATGACTATGCCAAAATAGTGGTCAGGGTTGACACCATATTATGCTGATCATGCCATTAATTTTCACCTTTTATTACAATTTCCAAGCCAATAAATAGTTTCTCTTTTCATTCAGTAACTGTCAGTTTAAATTCCTATATTTCAAATAGTTGCATAATGTCGTTGAAATTTGAAAAATAACTTTTTATGGCGGATCTCAAAAATTCATTTATTTCATGATATTAAATGAAGAGACAAGTAAAATGAATGGTCACAAGGGAGGTAAATACTTTATTTTATTAGAAATATTACCTAATTCAGGGTGATTTCTATGACAGTAGTCTACAAGTAAGATTTTCACCACTATCTGATTGACAATACTGTAACTCCACCCTCCACGTCACATGATAGGCATAGTGTACTATGCCATATAATATATTAGACACTATTAATGCAGTTTCTTACAGGAAGCATAATAATTGATAATGTTCACACGCTCTAGATTTAGTCTGCCGGAGGAGGGAGGGGGTTGGAAGGGTTTATGACCCCGTTTTGTACCCCAGACAAAGAGGGGCACATCCCCCCTCTGGGAATCCCTTAGCATATCTTTTTAGTCCCCATTTTTAGCTCACCTGGCTATGCCAGGGTGAGCTTTTGCCATCACTTGGCGTCCGACGTCCGCCCGTCCGTCCGTCCGTCGTAAACTTTTCATTCAAAGATCTTCTCCTCTGAAACCACTGGGCCAATCGGAACCAAATTTGGTCACAATAGTCCTTGGGTGGTCCCCTGTAAAAAAGATATCCGCAGGAGGAACATAGTTTTAACATTGGACCCTATTGAAAAGACATTCAAAGATCTTCTCCTCAGAAACTACCAGTCCAATTATAACCAAACTAAGTCACAATGGTCCTTAGATGGTCCCTTCCAAAAAAGGTATCCGACAGTTCCGTACCTAATCTAAGATGGCCGCCAGCGGAAACATAGTTTTAACATTGGACCCTATGGGTAAACACATTCAAAGATCTTCTTCTCAGAAACTACCCGTCCAATTATAACCAAACTTAGTCACAATGGTCCTTAGGTGGTCCCTTCCAAAAAAGGTACCCGGCAGGTCCGTACCTAAACCAAGATGGCCGCCAGCGGGGAACATAGTTTTAACATTGGACCCTATGGGTAGACATATTCAAAGATCTTCTTCTCAGAAACTACCAGTCCAATTATAACCAAACTTAGTCACAATGGTCCTTAGATGGTCCCTTCCAAAAAAGGTATC
>MJUU01034693.1:0-19317 GCA_002080025.1 Modiolus philippinarum
AACGTAACAAAATTCCGAATGTGGCCCTCGACTGCGAAAAGTTTATGTCTGCCCGGTATTTTGTACGAAAGTTCAATTCGACATGTCGCGTGCAGTTTTGGGCCGAAGAGTTTAAAAGTTGGCAAAAAAAAAAATAATAATAATTAAAAGGACAATTGTTCAGAGAACAATTGCAAGGTCTTTCCCCGTCAATGTAATGTTTTGTTACGTCTTATGTTTGAAATCTTCTTGATGAGATGCACATTGTGTCCTATATATTCAATTTTCTATTTCTAACTGATTAAATGACTGTTTTTACAATAAAGAGACAAAAAAATGGCTATGACCTTGACCCGTGACCTTGGTGACCTTTGACCTTCGACTCAAATTGTAGGGGTCTTCTTACTGATTAATTTGATATGTTACATGACCATACTAACTGTAAAGAATTAAAAGTTATACGCAAAACACCGCTTTCTGAAATGCGTCAAGGGCAATAACTCTTCTGGGAGTCATCGGAGAGCTTCAGTCCAAATGTATCAAATGTAGCCCTTGACGTGGCGAACATTTTTGCTGATATAATTTTTCAGCTATCTATTACGGTTATGGAGTTTATATGCTAACAAGGTCAAAGTTCAAGGTCAAAGGTCACCGATGACCTTCAACCTGGTACTCAAATTGAAGGTCTTTTCATGCTGATCACTTTAAACATATATGTTTACGATATTATCTGTAAGCGTTTAAAAGTTTTTCGCAAAAAACCAATTTATGGAAACGCGTCAAGGGCTATAACTCGAAAACGGTTCGTCGCAGAGTTTTTGTTCAATAGAATCAAATGTAGATCTCGATGAGAGGAACATTTTTGCTATATAATGTTTTCATAAATTTTTTATTGTTTGCGAGTTATCGCTATAACAAAATTTCAAATAGCCGCCATTTTGAAAATGGCGGACGAAAAAAAATTTTGCCCCCTTTCTTTTAATCAGGGCCGTTAAAGCTACCTGGAAACCAAATTTCATCAAAATCCGACAACTTTGAGAAATTTGCATATTTAGGGGTCAAAAACGCGCAACCGGGGTCGCGACCGAAAATTTTTTTTTGCGTGATAAATCATCCTGAGGATGAATCCAACATTTTCCCCCATTCAGAATTTTGATATCGGTTACGGTTACGGAGGAGATCTGCTAACAAGGTTTTTCGGTGTCGGGCAGATAACTCCCTTACTAAAAATAGCTCAATATGCTTGACTGAGTTTTGAAGTCCCGCAGTGATATCGATTCATCACACCAAGAGTCGAAATGATATGTCGCATAGTTTTTAGACAGCGGTTGCGGCGGAAGAAAAAGAATAAAAAATTAAAAAGTCAATTGTTCAGAGAACAATTGCAAGGTCTTTCACTCACCAGTTTTCACCATGATCCATGTTTGAGTTTGATTTTGTTGTCTATTTCAGTTCAAAATGTATTGTAAACAAAAGTTCTGATCTTTATTAGTCTTTTGCTCAACGGTTGCTTAGGACTTTTTCGAAAAATTAGCTTGTTGCTAAGGACAGGAGAGTCACTTCCGGTTGGCAATGTCATTTATTTCCTTTTTACAACATTACGAAACTTTTTGCCTATGGTTGCTAAGGACTTTTATGGCAAATAACGTTGTTGCTAAGGACCTTGACCGGTGACCTTGATCCCATTTTGTCGGCCATATTGAGCTGAACAATTTATCTATTTATAGTTTCTTTGTATCTTTAATAGTTTTTGAGATATAGGCAAAAAACTCTAAAATCGGACCCCGAAAAATGGTTTTTGGGCCATAGGTCCAAAATGAATGGACCAATCATTTTGGACCCCAGTGTCAAATGTAGACCTCGATGAGACAAACATTCTCTCAAATTCATTTGATCATCTATCTCTTACAGTTTACGAGTTAAAGCGATAACAAGGCAAAAGGTCATCGGTGACCTTGACCGGTGACCTTTGACCTTGACATTTTTAGATGGCCATATATGACTTATGAACAATGGTGAAGGTTTCAGGTTTCTACGACTTATCATTTGGGAGTATTTAGTATTAACGCAAACTCAAAATCTTTCAAAGGGCAATAACTCATATAAAGAGTCGTCAAATCTCTTCGGACCAAATATAACAAAGTTGCGTCTTATGATAATGAACATTTTTCCTATTATATGTTTTCAGCCATCTATTACGGTTTTCGAGTTTAAGCGATAACAAGGGGTAAGGTCAAAGGTCAAAGTCACCGATGACCTTTGACCTTGACATTTTTAGATGTAACTTATATCAAGTAAGAATAATGGTGAAGGTCCCATGTCTCTACGACTAACCGTTTAGAAGTTTTGAGCGATGACTGATATTGAAAATCTTCAAAGGGCAATAACCCCCCAAAAAGTATACCGCACGGTTTCGGACCAAATGTAATGAAGTTCCGTCATGACCTAACGAACATTTTTCCCATTATACTTTATCAGCCATCTTTTACGGTTTTCGAGTTTAAGCGATAACAAGGTTTACGGTGTTCGGGGAGGTAACTCTGTTACTAAAAATAGTTTCGGACGGTGCTGTGATTTTTGAGGTCAGACTCCAATACCGAATAATTATGTGAAGTATTAAAATGATTCGAGTTGTAGTTTTCTTACAGCGCGCTTGCGGAAGAAAAAGAATAATAATAATAATCATAAGAATAACAAGAAGGTCTTTCCGACTGGAGTCGTGAAAGACCTTAAATAATAATCCGAAGAATTACAATAAGGTGAAAGACCTTAATAATCAGAAGAAATACTATAAGGTCTACCGAGAAGGTTCTCGGGTAGACCTTAATAACGTAAAGATTTAAGTTCTATTTAGCTTAAATTTGAAGCGTATTATGTACTTAAAACTGGCATTTTAGTTGTGAAATTCAAGTATTATTGCGTTAAGAGTCAATTTTCAGTGCAGTAAAGATATTAAAGTTTTTCCTTTTCTCATAATGCGCTGAAATACACGGCGATATTCTTGGCTTTAAAAGTTTTTTTCAAAGCATCGTAAAATTTCCTTTGCCAAATGAGTGATTTTAAATATTTTCCCATGTACCCCCACTTTCATAGTACAAATCCTTTAATTTTTTTTGGTTTCCTTGTCTACTATTGGTTACAATATTTCTGTCAGTGTCGATATACGGAAGAAATTTATAAGTTAATGCTCTGTCTGAAGTTCCTGATTATTTGAAATATATCTACTAATATACTAACGATTAAATATAGTTTCTACAACGAGAACTAAGTTAATTATGAAATTTCTTAAATCGAGGTAAATAAATTTTGCAAATGATGTGAGAGATGTCATAAGTAACGTGTTTACGTTGTACAAAATGTTTCTCTAATGATATAATGTAAAACGCCGAGGATTATGTTCCGAAACGATTCGGGGTGGGACATTTCTCATGAGTTGTTGAGAAATATTTTTACCGCAACGGTCAGGCGTTGCTTAAATTTGCTAGAAATTAGAGAAATGAAAATTCATTATTGTTATTCAAAGATGTTGATACTTTTTTTTCTGGACTTCATGCAAGTATATAAACAAATCGTAGGGTAGAAAGACACAATTTGTACCCATTATGTTGCCAAACATATAATGAAAACTCACACAAACTATGATATATTGTTCCTCAAATATTCAACATTTGATAATTTCTATCATCGTGCGCAGGTATTTCTCTATTGTTTACACACACACACACACACACACACACACACACACACACACACACACACACGTCTATACTTTGTCACAATCTAATTAAAATTAGATCTACCAACTTTTCCTTACAGTCACTGTATGGAAGATCTAAAATACAAAATACCCAAGTTGCATAAAAACAGTAAATTTAGTATGCTGTACACGTGTTTCATCAGTAACTTCTCATCAGCAGCATTAAAATCAAATTATATGGAAAGCCAATGTCATCATAATCCAAAAGTAGTCAAAAAAAAAGAAGTACTCATTACCAAAAATATCGAAATAGGAAGCAAAATCCAGTACTAAGGCCATCTACCGAGTACCATACGTGGAATGAATCCGTAGTATTTTTACGGGGTTAGAATTTTGATAAAACAGTAAATTTCTATAAATCTCTAGGTAAATTTTCATGTCGGACAAGTCTGACTATTGGACTGGTGAATACCCTCGTGGACCTCTGGTCCGCCGGCAGTGACATCGGTCCAATGATTTCAAAATACATCCCATTTTACTTTCAGTGATATGAACATTGACATCAACCAATCGGAATTCAGACTTCATGATTTTGAAGACATTAATCTTTATTATAAAAGCCGAGGAATTCGAATGAATAATCAGAATAAGGAGTAAAATTGGATGTTGTTAGCTCTGTAAGGAACATTTGGTAGATCTTACTTGAATTAGATTGTACTTTGTCATTTTTGAAGTGCGAAAGTAAAATTTATTCCAATCTAAAGTACTCACAGTGTACACTCTCATTAAAACATAGGGAGAGATTGTATGCTCCAGAAGAGTAATCATGTCCTGAAATTTTAAATAACAATGTTCTTATGTGCATATTCTACTTTTAAGTATGTTCTATACACATTGCAGCAATGTTTATTTCAATGCCTAAAAGAAGAATACGCCTGGAAGATCTAACAAAAAACAAAACAACAAAAACCAAAATAAAAATAAATGAATAAATAAAAATAAACAAATATTAATGAATAAATAAATATGCAAATAAACAAACATAAACATAAAAAAACAAAAAAAAAAACAAAACAAAACAAAACAAAACAAAAACAAACAAACAAACAAAAGAAAAACAAATAAAAAATTAAAAGTTGTCATAGCAACTTAGGTTAGGGTTGAAAAAAGGAAGTTTAAAAAATAGCATTGGATAAAGACAGAAGTAACTATTAAAAAGGGGGCACAGAAAGAATGACAAAAAGATAGAGATAGTCTTGAACAAAAGATAACAAAAAAATCAGAAAACGAATGTATAAGGATTTAAAAAACACAACATAATGCATACAAACACCAAATGACTAGGGTAAGGGTTATATACATTATGGGTAAGGTTGGGTTGGTTAGGGGTTAGGGTATACCATGGTATACCTGAACATATACAACATTACATAACAAAAAAAGATAGGGTTAGTGCAAGGATAAGTGTAAAGTTTTCTGGTCTCTAATAATTTTAAAATCATCGGTAACGGTCTTCACATCGTCTCTTTTATCAGTGACCATATGTTTTATGGAATCAAAGTTGATGATCAGAGAGTTCATGTAGTTAAGGCTGATTCCTCTCACTTTAGATATGGTGGTATTCATGTTCTTATCCGGTCTGACTAATTTGTAAGCGTAGTTTTTGGGTCCTCCAGTCACAAACTCTGTAATCGTGTTATCAGGTACTTCATCCGTGAGATCTCCTAAGTAGTCTCATAATTTGGGTTTCCACTCTCCAGGTTGAGATGTATAAACAATAGAATCGGTATCGGCGTATATGGCTCGCCTGTCCAATTTCTCCAAATAGCTATACAATTTTAAACGGGCTTGAGCGGTTGTATAAGCAGCAATGACAACATTAGTACGCCCGGAGTTTTCCACAAACTCTTCTTTATACTGGTATCTAAATTCCACCATCTCATCATTGATGGGAGTTTTCCCCAAAAGTTATTTAACATGAGTTTAGCTAATGATCTCAATCTTGGATTTTTCTTGACGTTATTAAAGTCCAGGAGTATACCCTCCTTTTCATGGTAGTTTCGAATATACTTCAACTTGTTATCTTCGGTGTCACACCAATCGGGCCAACCACTGGCTTCTTGTTTCATTTTAAGGAAAGTATTGATATATTCGGTGAAAAGACCACCGGTCATATTGATCTGTCTCGAAGTGCCACACTTCATAGATCTGTCGAATTATATATCCTTTTTCCACAGCTTTTTTCACTTCATCCGTCACCCACGTTCCAGTCAGTGCTCGTTGATCATCGGTATGTTCACACGGTATTTGTTGATTCGATTCTGCACAGGTTTTACATAACGGAAATAATAACTTATTGTAGATCTTCGCCGGTAACACTGGAATGTAGAGTCCTCTGGGTGGAATCACTTGGCATTTGATCAATCCTTCGTAGTGTTGAATATCAGTGAAGTTTTCGGTGATGATGTGTGGATGTCCAATAGGGTTTTACCACTTTTATTGATGTAAGGATATAACGACGTCACATCGTAATAATCAATGGATCCACCATTCGATGTATCTTTGTACAGCGTAAAGGCTTCCGTTCTTCCACCATAAAAAGCATATCTGCGTTCCAAAGGAGTGATCATCTGAGATTGTTGAAGTAAGTGTCTTAATTCATCATTGTCTTGGACCTCCTTATCAAACTCGCATTCCCATTTACCTATATAGATATAACCTTGATCTTCCAAATACCGTTTCTTTTCCATAGTACGTTGAAGTAGGTCGCTCATGGTCATGCCGTTGACTGGATTTACGGTGGTACAATGTAGCACTATAACAGTGTAAAGGAAGGCATGCCGGAACTTTCCATTGAATTCTAACACATATTTTCCTTTTTCGTTCTCGTAGTATCCATCCACTTTGTAGGGTCCAATTTGCTTCTCTCCACCATTTTCTGCGTGTTGTATACGGACTCCTTCCTTTTCCGATAGGTATTTGATCAACTGCATGGCTTTTAATGAATGTTTCTCATAGGGGCGGTATCCGTGTGCAGGAATAATACCGATGGTATCGGGCTGAAGAAATTTCTGTCTAAACACCAAATTACAGGCAGACGCTATTGTGATACATTGTTGGAATGGATCGATTCCTCTCTGTCCGTTAGTAGATGACATCTCTAGAAACAATTCACGGAATTTAAGGCAGGCTCTCCTCAAAATATCCACATCAGATCTACAGTAACTCAATAGTTCGTTTTGAAAATGGAATGGTTGTTGGCAATTGGGTCGTACCATTGGTAGAAGGTGTCTCTGTCTTTAGGTTTCATTCTATCGGGCTGATAAAATCTATCATCCGGTAGGTGATTCAGTATGGTGGTTTGATTGGTCTTTGTGTTGAATAAGTGTGGGAAATATCCTTTCTTCAGTTCCGTCAATCCAAACATCTTGGGCAGTTCTGCTAAAGCCACGGGTAAGAAGTTGATAGAACCTACCATTCGAATACGACATCCGGGTATTTCCATGAATATGTCTTTGGTTCCATTGGCTATGATCGTTGGTTTGACTCCGTGCTGATACAAATATCCTAGAATGGGTAACGAATCATATCCTTTAAAGTTCTGTGCAATAACAGTAGCTCCACTATTGACACCGGAAAAGAAACATTTACAAAAGTCTTCAGTTGTGTTGGGTCCGGCGAATATTAATTTGTTTTTTCCACACATTTGACACATACTATTTTTATCCGCGTTTTCATCCAGGCATCCATAAATTAGGCTTGTGTTCTAACGCTCTACACGTTGATGTTTTACAATGAGTGCACCTACCGTTGACGTCGGGTGAATATCCTTCATCACACTGAATCTTATCATCTTGAGTGCATTCAAAATCAAAGAAAATGAAAGGTTGTTCCTTCTGTTCATTGTTGTTATTCACGGGTAACATATAACACTGATGTCCCGATGGATAGTAATCTTTGCATATGTTACAATAGACATTTCCACAAATATGGCGTTTATTCAACTGTTTATTCACGGCTTGTCCACAGTTCTGGCATTTATAATACGTAGTACACGTCGAGTTTCCCGCTGACGTCATCTGTTGATGAAGATCAAAACATATTGATCCCTTAAAATACCGTCCACAATCGGTACAAAGTATCACACGTAATCACACTTTTTTCCGACTCCACCGTTTGGTAAATTCACATGGGTTACATTTAACTGGATACTCTGGTCTAAGACAAAGTGTTCGTTGGACTGCAGCACCCGTTCTATTTCTGCTAATAGTAGGTGCACTCATTGTAAAACATCAACGTGTGGAGCGTTAGAACACAAGCCTAATTTATGTGTGGTACATAAAGTATGTTCACGGTGCATGGATGAAAACGTGGATAAAAATAGTACTTAGTATGTGTCAAATGTGTGGAAAAAACAAATTAATATTCGCCGGACCCAACACAACTGAAGACTTTTGTAAATGGTTCTTTTCCGGTGTCAATAGTGGAGCTACTGTTATTGCACAGAACTTTAAAGGATATGATTCGTTACCCATTCTAGGATATTTGTATCAGCACGGAGTCAAACCAACGATGATAGCCAATGGAACCAAAAAACATGTTCATTGAAATACCCCGATGTCGTATTCGAATGATAGATTCTATCAACTTTTTACCCGTGGCTTTAGCCGAACTGCCCAAGATGTTTGGATTGACGGAACTGAAGAAAGGATATTTCCCACACTTATTCAACACGAATCAAACTACCATACTGAATCATCTACCGGATGTTAGATTTTATCAGCCCGATTGAAGGAAACCTTAAAACAGAGACACCTTCTACCAATGGTACGAGACCAATTACCAACAACCATTCCATTTTCAAAACGAACTATTGAGTAACTGTAGATCTGATGTGGATATTTTGAGGAGAGCCTGTCTCAAATTCCGTGAATTGTTTCTAGAGATGTCATCTACTAACGGACAGAGAGGAATCGATCCATTAAAACAATGTATCACAATAGCGTCTGCCTGTAATTTTGTGTTTAGACAGAAATTTCTTCAGCCCGATACCATCGGTATTATTCCTGCACACGGATACCGCCCCTATGAGAAACATTCAATAAAAGCCATGCAGTTGATCAAATACCTATCGGAAAAGGAAGGAGTCCGTATACAACACGCAGAAAATGGCGGAGAGAAGCAAATTGGACCCTACAAAGTGGATGGATACTACGAGAACGAAAAAGGAAAATATGTGTTAGAATTCAATGGAAAGTTCTGGCATGCCTTCCTTTACACTGTTATAGTGCTACATTGTACCATCGTAAATCCAGTCAACGGCATGACCATGAGCGACCTACTTCAACGTACTATGGAAAAGAAACGGTATTTGGAAGATCAATGTTATATCTATATAGGTAAATGGGAATGCGAGTTTGATAAAGAGGTCCAAGACAATGATGAATTAAGACACTTACTTCAACAATCCTAGATGATCACTCCTTTGGAACCCAGATATGCTTTTTATGGTGGAAGAACGGAAGCCTTTACGCTTTACAAAGATACGTCGAATGGTGGATCCATTGATTATTACGATGTGACGTCGTTATATCCTTACATTAATAAAACTGGTAAAAACCCTATTGGACATCCACACATCATCACCGAAAACTTCACTGATATTCAACACTACAAAGGATTGATCAAATGCCAAGTGATCCCACCCAGAGGACTCTACATTCCAGTGTTACCGGCGAAGATCAACAACAAGTTATTATTTCCGTTATGTAAAACCTGTGCAGAATCGAATCAACAAACACCGTGTGAACATACCGATGATCAACGAGCACTGACTGGAAAGTTGGTGACGGATGAAGTGAAAAAAGCTGTGGAAAAAGGATATGATTGTAAGAGCACTTTGCCAGTTTAATTGATGTTTGTTGACAATCCCGCACCCATGACCAAGAAAGACATGGATGTAGCGTTACTCGACAATTAGCAAAGAATTCCGCTTAAACCGGTGCTAGGGGCCGTCTTGAACTTACTATGAGGTATGAGCAAAGCTCATTGTTGAAGGCCTCATGGTGACTTCAAGATGAAGAACAACAATAAAAGCGTTGTTCCTTTGCTTGTTTTCTACCATGTATTTGTAGAGACTTTGTCTCATGTGCATTTACTCCATATCCTTTTATTCACCATATATTTGTATAATTCGACAGATCTATGAATTGTGGCACTTCGAGACAGATCAAAATGACCCCATTTCAAAGACCGGTGGTCTTTTCACCGAATATATCAATACTTTCCTTAAAATGAAACAAGAAGCCAGTGGTTGGCCCGAGTGGTGTGACACCGAAGATAACAAGTTGAAGTATATTCGAAACTACTATGGAAAGGAGGGTATACTCCTAGACTATAATAACTTCAACAAAAAGCCAGGATTGAGATCATTAGCTAAACTCATGTTAAATAGCTTTTGGGGAAAACTCCCATCAATGATGAGATGGTGGAATTTAGATACCAGTATAAAGAAAAGTTTTTGGAAAACTCCGGGCGTTCTAATGTTGTCATTGCTGCTTATACAACCGCTCAAGCCCGTTTAAAATTGTATAGCTATTTGGAGAAATTGGACAGGCGAGCCATATACGCCGATACCGATTCTATTGTTTATACATCTAAACCTGGTGAGTGGAAACCAGAATTAGGAGACTACTTAGGAGATCTAACGGATGAAGTACCTGATAACACAATTACAGAGTTTGTGACTGGAGGACACAAAAACTACGCTTACAAATTAATCAGACCGGATAAGAACATGAATACCACCATATCTAAAGTGAGAGGAATCAGCCTTAACTACATGAACTCTCTGAAAAGAACCTTGAATTGAGATAGGGCGAGACTAATAAAAGAATCCTGAATTGGGTAGGGCGAGACTAATAAAAGAACCCTGAATTGAGGTAGGGCGAGACCAATATTTGCCAATGAGATGGTATGACCAATGGCAATAGACAAATGAGACCAAAGCTTAAGGCAAGACATAGGTGTTGAGAGGCCAAAGGTCAGCGACATACTAAAAATGGCAGATTCATTACACTTCTCGGTTCCAGAACGGAAACGATCTGCGGAACCGGAATCTGAAGGGAAAAATCGAAGACCTTTAACATAGGGCATATATACTACTGTCATGCTTTCAAATTTTGCTTTTATTATTTGTAATTTCAAATTGTTATTTTAACGCTTATTTATTGTGCCCACATCTCCTGATTTTATTATGACCTGTTTTCTTAATTTTGACTCGATGTGTGCCCTTTTGTTGCCTTTATTGATGTGATTGTCCTCTGTTAGTCTTTTTGTTGGAAAAAGGATGACATTGATTTAAAGAAAACTTTGATTGTTGATTATATTTGTTGACAATCCCGCATCCATGGAAAAAGAGACATGGATGTGGTATTGCTTAACATCTAGCTGTGAATTCTGTTCAAGTCGGTGCTAGGAGCCGTCTTGAACTTACTGTGAGCAAAGCACATTTTGAAGGCCCCATGGTAACTTGACGATAAAGAATGATTTAAGCGTTGTTCCATTGCTTTGTTTTACCAAGTTTTTGTGGAGACTTTTTTTCATGTGCATTTTCTCCGTATCCCTTCGTAAGGATTAGGCTTTTGATGCATGCATTTTTATTATATACATACTCGACCATATATAAAAGCTATTTCAACATCTGGTAGAGTTTGACTTGTAGTAGAGTGATATATAATTCTGTATTCAACTTCTCATACTGGTCCATTCCATTATTATCAAGACAGGTCCATAATGTGATATCCATTTATAGAAATTTTAAACTACTAGTATAGCAAGTAGTAACAAACACAGAAACTCTTTCAGGTTTGACTAGTGGTGCCTTCAAGGCACATTACCTTTTTCACCTATATTACTCTTATGAGGCTGAATTCATCGAAGGGCTTCTTCAAAATAAAGATAGAAAAACTTCAATTTTAGATAAAGTTATATAGATGATATTTTGTCACTAAACAATCCTTGCTTTGGTGATTTCTTCATCTGATCTATACAAAAGGGCTCGAAATTAAGGATGCCACAGACACTTCCACATCGGCCTCATTGTTTGGCCTTCCTCTTGAAATTGACAACAGAGGTAGACTTTAAACTAAGCTGTAAGACAAACGCGATGACTTCACTTTTCCAATAGTCAACTTCCCTTTTTTGGAGCAACATCTCAACAGCGCCGGCATACGGAGTTTACATTTCCAAGCCCATTCGCTATTAAAGAACCTGTGTTCGATACAGTGACTTCCTTGATAGAGCCTGGTTGCTCATAGATAAGCTACTTAAACAAGGGTATTTTATCCAAAATTTTAAGTCATCCCTCCAGAAGTTTTACGGTCGACATCACCATCTTTTGGACCGCTATGGGATATCTGTTTCGCATATGACAACAGCTTAATTAATGTTTCCTCTTCCGGATTTGACATGTTCAACACGGCGAGTGTTTTATAAGAAGCAGCAGATGCTTACTCTACCGGTAAACCTGATCACACCCATGTTTTTATTGGGTCCGTGTTGTTCATCTTTGTGTGTGTGTGTGTGTGTGTCTTCATTTTTCTGCTCTGTGCCTTACTCATGATGTGTCTGTATTTGTTCGTTGTTTCCGATGTTGCCATTGTCCTTGGATTATTCATTTTCTCACTTTCATATGTACGTATTTTTGTAATGCATAAAGTAATTTTCTCCGTCATTAAGTTATTTGCTCTGCCTATTTCGTTTTTCAGGCATTTTCTGTAACTTAAATTCGTATATCGCGACCTTTAAATTATTCAAGTAAACATCGAACTTATTATTCAATTTTGATTTAGCTATTGCCCTTTCGACTATTTATGTATCAAATAAAATTACATAAAAAGGTACAAATCTGAAAGAGTTTAGCAGTTTCTGCAAACCACGTGCTGAAGACAATGACTTCTTGTATTCTTCTTCAGGTGGACTGTTAGTTCCCGAGAGTATTCACCGATTCAGTAGCCAATACTTCTGTGCTGGCTCGAAAACCAATTTTATTTGAAAACTTGCAATATCTTAATCTAAGAAATTTTTGTAAAAAACCTAAAGAGTATTTCCCTCTTGCATAGCTCGACTTAGCTGATTTTGGCTTTCCTATTTAGATGCTATTGGTAATTTGTTCTCTATCAGCTTTTGCACATATTCCGATTCATGGATTTCCAATTATTTTGATACTATCAACACTGAAGAGACATAAGTTGTCGAAATGCAGATATGCAGAAACTAAATTCACAGTAACTTCGGTATTTTGTTATTTGTAACACTTGGCCAATGCAATTGCTGGTAGACTGTTAGTCCCAATGGTATTCACCGATTCAGTAGCAAATTCTGTGCTGGCTTGAAAACCGATTTCATTTGAAATGAAAACTTGCAATATCTAAACCTAAGAAAATTTTGCTAAAACCTAAGGAGTATCTCCCTCTTGCAAAGCCCTGTCCTTAGCTGATTTTGGCTTTCTTTTTAGATCATATTGGGAATTTGTTCTCTATTAGCTTTTGCACTTATTTCGGTTCATGGATTATAAAAATATATTGGTTTTATCTGCACTGAAGAGACATAAGTTGTCAAAATGCGCTTATGCAGAAACTAAATTCACAGTAACTTCGGTATTTTCTTATCTACTTCAGTCTACGAGGCTTCATGATGAAGTATTTGTCGGTGTTTAATTTTAGTTTTTAAGTTTCATGCTTTTTTTATGACATCACAAAAAATTTCCTCATGCAATGACCTGATTGCTGTCTGATCAAATCGCGAGAGAGTCTTCCATTTTATTTCAATTTGTACAACTTACCCCTTATGTTAACAAAACTGACCCATAAGTACTTCATCTCCTGGCATTGTATTTTAAATGAATGAACTGTTGAATATTCTATCTTTTAGGCTCAGGATGATTGACGATTTGTTTCATCTAATTAAGATATGGTTGTTCAGTTGCGTAGTGTCTTCTTGACAATAATCGACAGACTTACTGCTATTATCTTGAACATGATAAAATCAGACGTATGTAATAAAACTTTCTTCTTTTTAAGCATCTTATAAATGTTTCTATAAAATGATTATTAATCTTTACTTATTATGAAAAATGCCAATTTATTTTGATTATCCATGAAGGTTCCTCTTCTGTTCGTTCTACTTTCAATATAATTGTCGAAAATACTGCCATTTGAAGGTGAAAGTCTAGGTACAATGCTGATGATATTGTATCAATGATCTTTTCTTCCTTACAGGATTAAGATAATCCCGTCTCTAGGAATTCTTGATAATTAAATGGTGGACGCCAAAATTAAAGTTTTTTAAATTTTTTTTCTGAAATAACCTTTTCATGAACTTGGCTTGAAAAGTTATTTGAACTAAAACTTGTTCAAATTCATTTCCTGTAGCTATTACCAAGTGTCTGCTTCCACCGACAAAATATTTTTTTTTACTATTTTTGCATACAAGGTATGGGGTTACAATGCAAAATCAAATTTTTTTTTCGGCCCGCTGGGCCGACAATTTTTTTTTCAAGAATACTACCCCCCCCCCCAATATGAAAATGGCTCTTGCCTAAGTCATGATGCGCGATTTACATAAAAACTAAATTCAGTTTCTCAACAAATTCAGTGCACATAAAATAAAACAACGGCAGTAGAATACCAAAGGAACAAAGAACAAGATTACATAAATCAAAGTCCACAGACAAGGCAAAAGCAAGAACACCAGAAGACGGAAGACCAAAGACACTACATGTCCACAAAACACACGAACACTGCATATACAACACAAAAACGTTGAGAAGACCACAAATCGAATGGTGTATAGGAAGAAAAGGAAGGAAGACAATAGTATCCAATTGAATCTAATTGAAACAGATGACAATCAGATAAAAATAGATTTTTAAACCTAAATCTATCAGTTACCGCCTCCCTCATTTTCTTGTATTTTTTTTATTAGAACATGTTGCTAAGGGGGTAGACCTGGGGTAGAGGGAGATAACTCTGTTTTTCACCTTTTTATTACTCACGCAAACAAATAGAATCATTACAATAGGTATGATCAAAATTTTAAAATGCGCATATGCAGAAATTAAATTCACAGTAACTTAGGTATTTAGTTATTTATTATTAACATCGAGACAGCTGGAAAACCTTCAGATTTACACTGTAGGAATTTGCAACAGCACAAAAGTGTGACTCAAATTGACTTCAAAATATGGGGTGCTTCAATTTATTTCCCTATTTATGCAATAGTTACATCAAACTCTAAACATTCAGTATTTTACACAGCTATCTTATTTTCAAGCATCTACTCTTACCCTTATTTAAAACTCTTTCAGCATTCAAGCATTCAATCATTCACTATAACGTCAGTGTGGTTGCAATAGTACTGAATAAGTAGTGATTCAACATGCCTTCGAACATAAAAAATATAGATATGGTATCCTACAACAAGCAATGAAGAGATATGGTGTGAATGTACATGACGCAAAGTCTTTAAAAATACATAGCAAAACAAAAAGCAATAGAACAACGCTTTTGTTGTTGTTCTTCATCTTGAAGTCACAAAACTTCTTTGTATAACTCGCTTATTACTACCTGGAATGAAAGCATAATAAAACTAATTTTGAAAATCACTATTTCAACAATATAGACACAAAAACGCCAGTACCAAGACCGGCTGTCCCGAGTTCCAATCGTTGTTTACGTTTGTCTTTTTTCCTATTTGTATTTTTCCTGTAAAGTTTCTTGGCATATTGCAGCCTGTACTATTATAATATTCCGCAATTGTAGGTGTTTCCTGTTATCAATTTTTTTATTGCATTGAAGTAATTTTCTGGACTGAGCTGTTGAATATTTATTCTCAAGATGAATGATGTCTGTTTCAATAAAATTTAGTTATGTAATTTCTCCTGGAGACTTATCGACAAGCTTACTTCTTTACTGGTATATATGATTATGTGATACATGTAATAAGATTTTCCTGATTACGTTTTATTAGCAGTTTGACATATTTACAATAAATTTTTTTGATGCAAAAGACTTCAGTCTGTTTTATGATTTACCACAATCACAATACAAGTTCAAAACTAAACGTAAAAAGTGATGTCCCATTAGGTGATCGCAAAGTCGATAACTTACTGAAGAGTTATTTTTCCTGTACTGGCTGAAACGAAATTATAGTTTCTTGAGATTGAAATATAGTTTTTATTTAAACTTATTTTATTAGCAAAAAAGGCAAAAGGGATTGGACACAAGTTATACAACATTAAAATTGTCATCTCCCGTGTTATATATAGTTATGATACGACTTCTTATGAAATCAGAGAATTTCACTTCTTGCAAAAATCATTTGTTCTACACGAAATTTCAGAAAATTAAAGGGTTATGTGTCAATACGATTCGGCCGCAATTGTCATTGTTACAAAAATATAAAAACAATCTTGAATTGAATCTGCATTGACTTTTTAAAATTACACAATAAACCATCAAAGCAATAGAGCAGACGACAAGCTTTTATTCTGATTTCGTTATGATTTTTGAAACTATGTCAAAAAACACTTTATATTTTAGGCTGCTGTGTAGATTACGTCATTTTCTTGGAATACATCTATTCCAATCATACTATGAAAATTAACAAAGTAAAACTTTAACCTGACAATTAACCCTTTGACGTCACAGTCCATATAGAAAATCGAAAATCGCCAACTCCATAACAGATTGTTTTTACCTGCTTCCTGGCGCAGACAAGATACTGACAGTCAGGAGGAATACGAGGTCTGTAATAATGGCCTCAGGATAGCTGTAATGGCACGAGGCAACGCCGAGGGCCATTGCAGCATCCGAAGGCCATTATTACAAACCGAGGACACATAACAGGGCAATTATGAAAATACCCATTTCTTAAAACTTTTATTAACCAGTTTAATGATCTTAAATAGATTGATAAGTGAATGTAGATGTATATAAAATAATTTTTTGGAAATTCATTTTTTTACATGAAAAGTCGTTTGTGGGATCACATATCTGAAACAAAAAGTTGGTATATAAGATTTTACCCTGCTTAAGTACAAAAAACTTTATTTTAAAAAATCAAGGAATGGTGTATATCTTTTTTGAATCCCTTGTGATGGGATGAGTAAAAGGAGAGGTCACAAGTGGGGTCAAATATCTGAAACAAAAAAGTTTCTCCATGCAGCTGTATTAAGATTTACCCAAATGGACAAAAAAAAACTTTTTTGAAAAAATCAACAAAAGATGTATATTTTCGGATCCCTCATGATGAGATGATTAAAATGAGTGGTCACAAGTAGGGTCAAATATTTGAAACAAAAAAAAATATTCTCCATACAGCTGGATTAGGGTTTACCGCTGAAGTACAAAAAATATTTTTTTCAGAAAATCAAGAAAAGATGTATATGTTCGGATCCCTTATGATGAGTTGATTAAAATGAGTGGTCACAAGTAGGGTCAAATATTTGAAACAAAAAAAAACTATTCTCCATACAGCCGGATTAGGGTTTACCGCTGAAGTACAAAAAATATTTTTTTCAGAAAATCAAGAAAAGATGTATATGTTCGGATCCCTTATGATGAGTTGATTAAAATGAGTGGTCACAAGAAGGTCAAATATTTGAAAAAAAAAATTATTCTCAATACAGCTGCATTAGTGTTTACCGCTGAAGTACAAAAGGAAATATAGTCTATTTCATGAACATAAAACTACATCGGGTAAAATTGATAAAAAGTAAATAGTGGTATGAACTGAAAGAAGCTTCTTTTAATCTCATAATAAACTTCTGTGTCACGTGATCAATAATGGCCCTGTAATAATGCCCTGTTTTCTGGCTGTAATGGCCCTGCTTTGGATCTCGTAATAACTGGCTGTGAAAATTTTCCCCTGATAATAAATAGGCATTTTCTATCATCTTGTATTTAGCTGGTTAATAAATCATATTATTGTTGTTTTTACATTTTTGTTTTAAGTTATCACGGGAAGTGTTACATGCTAAAGTTAAAAAAAACATCTTCATACATTGTATAACGAGTAAGATTTAAGATAATGCACTTCTATTTTGTCCTAAATACAGTTTTAAAATCAATACCCGTTTTCTTCTCATAATGCCAATAATGTCCATTAGAAACTTTCTCATCCTAAAAACTAGAAACATTGATACGATGATTTACAGAAATGAAGGGACATTCATCAATTCTTTGTCATAAAATAATGGCCGTTTGAATTATCAGTTTCGGATATTGTCTTGTTTGTCATCGGGTATTTGCGATCGTGCTGCAAAAGTGTTTATGAGGCAATGAAATCATTCGCTACAATTCCGCAATAATTGCTGTTTGGGATTCATTTGGTTTTTCATCCAAATATTAAATTCAGAATAAAGCTTTGCAGTGGATATGTAAACAAAATTACCAATACAGTAATGCACATATCATATCTGTGACAGCAGATTCATACATTTTATACCGGAAGTGGGAATAAGGAAATAAAATTAAATGTAATTAGACCTAATTTTTACAGAAAAAATCTAAGGAAAACGCTATTTTTGATTCATACATTTGGAAGATCTAAGATTTGGATCAGTGACGACTACATGCTTTGTTTTTGGTAGTTTTAACCTGAGATGGGATGTTGTCTCCTTGACATTTACCCCATTTGAGAGACTTTAGTTTAACTGTATAACTTACAATCTTAGCTTGATTGTGGCAAAGCCAAGTGAGCGATACGGGCTCCTGGGAGCCTCTAGTTTTATATTGCGTCTCGGATCAACGAACCTGTCGCGCAGTATTTTGTCAAAGACGAAAATAGCATTTTTTTACATGTGACAGTGTATTGCATATATTTATAGTAATGAAATCGACATGCGAAATCACACAATCCGATTATTTTCACGTATTACTGAATAACTTAATACATGCAGACGTATGCAGCAGTTCTTTGGATGACTACGAAGTTTTGCCACGTGTAGATTTTCAGGGCTTCGAGATTCAGCTCCACCGGAGCTTTGATTTTATTTTAATGCTATCTGGTGAGAGGTTACTCATTGAAACACGTGAACAACACAACGGAATTTTTATGCAACATCGGTATTTTTTTTGTATTACCGGTCAGAATTGTCAAGCGCTAAGGTCCCAGAGGCGAAGCAGGTGGAAATTCACCGGAAAATTGTAGACCGCAATGGTTTTGACTTCGTACAAGCATTTCAAAAGGAATGGTTAATTAAAACTAGTTTTATGGCGCACCAAACCTCCATTCCTATTGCAGTAGTGTCCGGTAGCAATTCAGCAGCAACTGCTTTTGAAAAAACGTAGACAGTAAAAAGAAATATTTTACGAAAGGATATGGAGTAAATGAACATGAGACCATAACGCACATGTTAACTCCAACTGCAATAATTTTAATGAGCTGTATGGCAATTTCGGAAATTTATTCCTCATCAGCAGCACTAAAACCCAAACAAAGGAAATCCATAATTTCAAAAAATGTCTAAATGCATAAAACCAAACAAAATCCGAATAATCGATAATATCAAATAGAGCTAAGGACAAAAGTACGATGGTGGGAGTTAATCCTTCGGTTTAGAATTTACATAAATTTAG
>MJUU01034694.1:0-28111 GCA_002080025.1 Modiolus philippinarum
ATTGCTGAGTAGACGTTAAACAATATTCAATCAATCAATCAATTCAATCTTTATCTCTTTTCTCTAATGTTCTGTTAGTCAAGTGTCAAGCCTTTATACATACACCAAGTATATGTGCGGATTATACGGAACTGCGTAGTTGACGGATTATGTGCGGATTATACGGAACTGCGTAGTTGACGGATCTAGACGGATCGTGCGGAATGTCAATTAATTATAACACTACACATTTTTATTTATCTTTTTTTCACAATTTCAACTGTTTCTTGAAATGATAATGTTAAATAAACAAATTCAATATTCTTGAATTAATGACTCATCTCCACTCTAGATTTTTCTTCTGAACCAAAAATACATGGCAGTATTTGGCATTGCACAATATCATGTTCTTCTTTCATAGTTGATGATGTTGTTATACCAAATCTATTTAGAAATATTTCAATTGAAGTTTCATATGTAAGAAGGCTTGATATCTTAGTCAACGGAAATTATGTCCTTAGCTAGCTGTCAGTAACTGCGAGCATTTGTCCGGACAGTACCTGTGTGTATTGTTTTCATGTTTTATGTAATTCATTGTAAGGGTACTCGTCTTGATAAGTTGGACTTTTTTCTAGTTTGATTTGTACTGTGAGTCTTTTTGTGTATTTATTTTTTAGCCATTCACGACACATAGGGGAGGGTTTGGATCAAAGAAAACGAGTTTAACCCCACCGCAATTTTTGCGCCTGTCCCAAGTCAGGAATATGTTGGTGACTGTCTTGTCCGTGTCTTCTTATGAAATTTTAGTTTCTTGATATTTGGGTTATTGGATGTGGTTTGTTGTCATTGATTTATTCACCTTTTTTACCTTTTTGGGCCATTTAGGGCTTGCTATATGGTGTGAGGTTCCTCACTGTGTTGAAGACCGTACGGTGACCCCTAGATGCTTTGTTTTGGGTCGTTTTAACCTGGATATGGGATGTTGTCTCCTTGACATTTACCCCATTTCCTTTCTTTTTCATATATGGTAAAAATTACCTAGACTTATTAGGTCGTGCAACAGGTACAAAAGCACCTTTTTGTAGCAACTTTTGTTAGAATCAAATAATTTTGTTCGTCAAACCAGTTTTGCTTAATTGGTAAACAGTACATAAAACGTTCTGAAATAAATTCATCTTTATAACCCTTTACACTTTCTAAAATCAAATTACTGATGTAAGTTCTTGTCATTGGTCCACAAATTGAGACACTCTACCAAGTGAACTAATTTTATTTACTTGATTTAATTGATGCTATGGTTTGATGAAGTTGAGAAGTTTTTGGCTTGGCCTTTCTGGTAGTTGTTGATGACATTCTATTGTCCTGAAATTCATGATGAGGTCTTTTATAAAATCCCGTAATTACAAACTTGTTTTTAATAATTTTGCCTTTACCAATGTTGTCAAGGGTTTCGGGCAATTATCTCCAAAAATCAATGGAAATATTGGTTGTGAAGGTCTGGAAACATTTATTCGAAGGATTTACATTACTACGAAAGCTGAAGCGTCTACGCATGCTTAGTTCAGGGGATATTAAACCCAGTAAAATAAGGGCATTGTACAGATTTTCATTTGCAGATTTTTTTACTGACAAAAACATTATTCAAAACTGAAACAACTCCAGTCATGCCACCAATAAAATATAATTACATGTTTTGCATGGAAAATTATTATATTATAACTAATTGACCGTCGTGAATATCAATAATAATGTTAAGGGGTGCCGAACAACGCAAAAAGATTAAACGAGTAGCAGAAAAAAAACGAGTTTAATCCACTTCGTTGATCGATGTGAGTGACATTTCAAACGATATTCATGGCAGGCGATTAGTTAGGCTTTTTATTATATAGATTTTCTACTCAAAAACAGAGATTTTAGATGCGGATTATTTTTTGTTTTCATTTCAATCTACCAGTTGTTTACTTGACAACGACATTGACGAGATGTTGTTTACAACATCTCGTCAATGTCGATAATGTTGTTACTTCCTCCGGCGACTAGAAATCCTTTATTTTCACCGGTGAACATACGAGATTTATTTAACTGAAAAAACTTGATCATTCACCGCCATCTGTATAATAAATCATTAGATCTATTGAACGTGTCAATTTCCAAACAGAGTTCCTCATTAACTTTAGGAAGGACTAAATTCCTACAGTTTTCAGGAGGTGGAAACTTTTCCAGAATTTTATTTATTTTGTAAACGACAGTTTTTTTAATGCAAATGTCATTAATTTTAGGAGCCAAACACTCAAAGGTAGGTTGGGACTCCTTATCAGATTACTCATACTGCATGTCATCAAATCTAAATGATAAAAACGTTAGATCCGCAATCTACAAATTGATCCTCAAAATCAGGATCATAATTGTCATCAGCATTATCAATGTTCACGACAGTATCCTGTTCATTGTCAGTGGATTCAGTATAGTCATTTTCAATCTGAATAGTTAGATCTTGCCAATTATTGCAAACGAAAGCATTGTCAAACAACGTTTTTCCCATTTACATGTTATTTATTAAAATCCTTGTCTGTGGCCTCTGACATGTTAAATAGAGGGTACATTGGACGTTCCCCCTTTGCAAATAACTAAATACCGAAGTTACTGTGAATTTACTTTCTGCATATGCGCATTTCGACAAATTATGTCTCATCAGTGCAGATAAAAATGTTACGCTGGGCGGCATTCTTTATTTCTACATACAACCAAAACTGCCAGGGTTAATTGCGGATACAAAATCATTAAACTGTATCGATTTACTACCCGGACAGGTTGTGTACTAGATAAATTTACAGAAGTACTTGTAGGTCTTGTAGTAGTGGAAGTGGTAATTAAACCGGAAATGAAAGTGCAAGGGCCCCTTGCATCATAGAGAGGGACTGCCTCATACATAAGAGAATTCACACTAGAAGTTGTGATAAAATCACTAAATCAAGCTCAACTTGAAACACTCATATCAGTTTTTAAAGACAAAATATTATAAGAAATAGAAGAGACATTTTCCGTATCATATCCAGCGTCGCCTATGTCATTAAGCAACACATGACCATCGACTATAATCTTAATTTACCCATCTTATCGGGTTTTTTTCTCTCCGAAAGTTTAACACTGTTAAGTTATTTATCTTAAATGAATAATAACTCCAGAAAATTGTATTCCGATGCGACCTGTTTGAAGCACTGCGAAAAACTGAAGGTTTACCTGTGTATCCACATTTTAAATGACAGAGTTGCACTGACGATCCGTGGTCCTTGGTTAATGCTTCTTTTTTAAAGTAGATACATTAAATAGTGAGGCGATCTTATGGGCTTGCGAGAACTACATAATGAGTCTGAAATGCGGAAATATATTGATTTTTTAACTTATTATGCTGAGAGAAACATGAGATGCGGATGCAGGCTTGACAGTTGTCACACGTGTTTTTTCTCTCTAAATTCTGCATATGCGCATTTTGACAACTTATGTCTCTTCAGTGCAGATAAAATCTAAAAGTTTGGAAGACCATAAACTCAATGATGAATAAAAACTGATAGAGAACAAATAACTGATATTATCTAAATGTAAAGCCAAAATCAGCTAAGGACAGAGCTTTGCATGAGGGAGATACTCCTTAGTTTTCAACAAATTTTAGAAAAAATTAGGATTGGCAATCATAAAAAAAAGTGAAGTCCAAACACATGACCAAAACGAGAACACAGAAAAACAATGACGTTAGACAGCTACAAAACACAGAAATATAGAATCCACAGTTGCATCGAATGAGAAACGAGATTTCTACACTAGAGATAGTTAAGTTTTCAAATATTCAAAACGCGAGGCTTGCCGAGTTCGGATATTTTTTATTGATCAAGTGAAATAAAAGCTGTGTTATTTGGCTAATAATGGATTAGGTGATTAATTTTTATGCGTGTGACCTTTTTTACCATCCAATTTATCTTTCGATTATTCTTCCATTCAATTTAAATATTGATTAAATAGTTACATCAAAGCAAAAAAAACTTGTGATTCAAGGAGAAACAAGCAGTGTGGCCTATTTTTTTCTTGCAGATTTTAACTTTTCTAAATATTCATTTATTTTTGATTAGATTAACCATATTTATTAGACACAAGTTATCACAACTTAATACAGTCCTTTCCTCACATATAATACACATATTAATTATTTTTGACGACAGCAAAACATAACTAAAAAGTTGCAATTCAAACAATTCAAAAGAGAAAGAGTAAAAAAGAGATGTTTGAACTGAAGGTATATACACAAAAGACAGATAAAGGTATAAAGTAAAAAGAGAAAGAAATGGAATGAAGTGAGATTAAAAGCTGACCAAGACAATCAGAAACGTTTTGATTGTTTTATAAATAATCGCACCCTTTCGAAAATGAACGAATTCTGTTCACATGTATAATTATCATTTCCAAACAGTAAAGTTTCAAGGTCTTTATCCTCATCAGCCAGGCTCTCAAAAAGGGTCAATATAGCTTCCGTATATAAAGAACATCCAAAAAGATAATGTATGACATCTTCGAATGGATGTCCATAGTTACAAAAAGTATTTGTCACAACATTTATTTTAAGGAGGTCTGCTTTTAGTGAACTACATTGGTGTCTAAGTCGAGTATGGAGTATATTTAAAGTCCGTTGTCCTTTTTGATTTCATGGTAATGACTGCTACCTCTCCTTTTATACCAAAATCCCTTTTCCCTCTTTATAAATCTGAACCAAACAATTTAGGAGAAATCAATTTGATTTACATACAACTAACGAAGAGCTTGAGTCCTTTATAAATATTCCTGCATTACCGTTTACGTAAATTTGAGTAAGGTGAGTCATTTTATTTACTAATTATTCATCAAATATATTAAAAAAAACGTAAATTACAACAGTAAAGGGTTTTACCCTAATTTTTTCTTATACTCACTTCAATGTTTTCTTGTTAATTTGCTTTTAGTTTTTGGTTGAGGCAATAGGGTCTGTAAGTCTCGTTTCATTTTAAAACTTCCGGGACCAAAACTTGTACCCTGAAGTTGCATTTTAAACAAAAACATATGACGTTTTAAGCAAAAAATTTGCACGTCATAATCCTGCAACGTCATATTTTCGCGGGAAACGTTTTTAAATTGCAATTTTATCGTGATTTCTCGGTGTCACATGACGAGACTTACAGACCCTATACTACGCGATATTTAAGTAATTTTTATCAACTTAATTCAAATAAAAAAAATATCAAACTTCCTGTGTCGAAAACGTGCCAAGTCATAATTTATTTATCATAAGTTGTCGACTGTCTTAGCTACAAGTACTTTCAACAATGACTGAGAGGTATGATTTTTTTAATATAATATATTTTGTTTTATATTACATTTATAGTTTTGGTGATGAGACATAAGTTTTCGAGATGCGCATATGCAGAAAATAGATTAACAGTAACTTCGGTATTTTGTTATTTATAGGCGATCTTTTGTCTGAAAGTGTTACAATGATGTGTCTCTCATATTTAGAGTACAATGGTGGATATTTGGGGATTATTTATCATTCCACATGGATAAAACAATATTCCTTAAAAACATTTACTAACGTAAATGACCAATGCGGCATTCAGGAAAACATACCCCTCCCCCCCCCAAAAAAAACAATAAAAAACAAAAAACAAAAACTATCGTCAAGACAGTATAAAAAATTAAATAAACACGATAAATCGGTGTGGGTAAACACCATACTACAATAGGTTCAGTGCTATCATTTTTTTTTGTTTATTTTTGCTCTATCAGAATTACAAATATTTGGTTATGATTTCCAAATATTTTGACTTACTATGCACGAAGAGATATAAGTTTTTCTAATATATTGCCTTATACATAAACTAAATCTGCAGTAACTTTGGTAGTTTGTTGTTCCAAAATGTCGTTTTTCGGTTCGGTAACAAATATGACAATGACAAATGAAACTATTACAAGATAAACATGATAAAACCTTGCAGATTGTTAGAAGCGAATCGTCTTCAGAATGCGAATGAACTTATTTGAAAAGCAATAAATAAACAGATCTATCACCAACAGTTAGCTATAACAAATAAGTTGCAATCGTATAATTGTTTTAGAGGTCTTCATTTAAAAAGTTACGAATTAGTAGTTCTGTTTCTTTATAAAAATGTGGCGTATTACGCAAAATAGAATAAAAAAGATAACAGAAAACACCTACAATGGCCGAAAAACATAGCCACATGCCACAAAGTAAATAGGAACTGCACAAGAAAAAATCCACAATATAAAAACAAAAGACAAACGTAAACAACAATAGGAACTCGGGACAGCCGGACTTGGTACCGGCACTAGCAAAACCCAGCAAGTCTTAACCGTTTCTAATGGCCATTCGTCAAATTAGACTTCGTTCAATCTACAAGGATTGTGCTGTCGATTTATTCAGTTTTGTCTTATTATAACCCCGCTTTAGCGCGGCCGTATATAGGATCATGGTGTCCGTCCGTTCATTAGTCCGTAAGTTATTCCGTCTGTCCTTCTGCCATAGGGGTAAACTCACTTTGTGGCTACAACTCCTCCTTATCTACTTAGTGAAATTCATGATACTTTCACAGAAAGTTCAATGTGCACCAGCTATTCAAAACTGATTTGAAATGATATCTTGTTTTCTAAATGGGAGCGGGGCTAATATAGTATTATTGAGCTTTGCTGACAGATTCTTCTAGTTTTTATTTTTATCTTTCCAGTCTAGTTTTTATTTTTATCTTAAGACTTGATTTTCCCCAAGAAGATATCTACAATACAGATTTTCTCCATTAGGATTTGCCCCAAAAAATTACCGTAAGTTTTGTTTTACTTTCAGACACATCGAGGAAACACATTTCACCATATTTCCCTGGATTGAATATAAGGGTATTAAATACCCATCTTTTCCTGGATTCAAAGATGATATAGAAAAACATCTGCGAAAGATGAAAGAATTCAAATCAAGAAAAACGGACATCTTACTTTGTACCTTCCCAAGATCAGGTCTGTGATTAATACAATAGCAATTAAAACTGAGACGATAATAGGAAACGCCTTTAATAATTGAAAATTTTAATCACGGGGTCAAGAATTTCCAAGAACAAAAACACAAACGAATGCCATAAGATACACGTACAATGATATGCATATCACTTGTATAAAAAGTCTTACAATATCGTATTTATATAAACATATTGATTGATTAAAACAATGAAATGAAAAACAAAAACTAAATAAGATGAACATCCATCAAACTTGGAAAGTGAACATTCGCTTGGGTGAATGATCAAAAAGAAATGATGTTTATTTGCCCACATATCTACACTGGGACCGAAGTGCGTATCGAGAATTTCCCTTTTTATGTCAATGGCATTTAATTTTTATAGATGCGACTTAAATGCCTGATTTAAGTCAATAACAAATTGACTGCAAAAAGGTGCACATTGACGCTAATTAGGCACTTAATCTAGTCATATCTATTGAAATTAAATGCCATTCACGTAAATAAGGAAATTCTCGATACGCACTTCGACCCCAGTGATCTAGTAAACAAAAACATGTTAAACGAGTAAAAGTAAAGGAACTACTTTTTTTCTTATATTTTGTCTAGCGTTACTCATATGGAAATATAAATATAAAACTTCTATATCGATGCGTTTCTTTTTTAGGTTATCACTGGGTTAATGAAATAATATCCATGTTATTGAACAACACAACTGAATATAATTCGAAAACAACAGATACAAAGTTCAACCTTGATATTCAAGCTAGCCCAGAATGCTTAGAAGATGAGCCAGATCCACGAATATTGCATACAAATGTGCCATTCAGGTTTCTACCAGCTTCCCATATTGAAAAGAAAGCTAAGATTATATATGTACACCGAAACCCTAAAGATAGATATGTCTCGTTCTACAATTTTCTTAAAGTAAAAACAGGTGCACCTGAAAATTGGACGTGGAGTCAGTACTTTGATGAATATGTTGTCAATGGTATACATTTTTTTCTTGTTAACATCTTGTATCAATGTATAAGTCGTTTTTGTGCTTCCTGTACGTAGTATCAAATTTTAGTCTATTTAAAGTGGATTCGTTTTCTTAAATTAAGTTAAATAATTACGAAAGTTTCATTTTAAACATTTGAAAAATTTGAAGTTGCTGTCGAAACAACGGCAGTAGAATACCGAAGGAACAAAGGGGTGAAATTTACAAAAAGCGAAGTCCAAAGGCATGGCCAAAACGAGAACACAGAAAACAATGACGCCAGACTCAAAACAACGACGCTACACAGACACAAAGCACAGAAACAGAAATCACAACATCCAGAACAAAGCACTCACAGTGTGAAATCAAGTGAAACTGAGAGTGGCATCAGGTGCTCTGGAAGGGTAAGCATGTCCTGCTCTGTTTACAGCACCCGTCACACTGTGAGTGGGTCAATCCAGGAAAATGTCAAAGTCGGTAGTCAAATCCGGGAAGACGTGAATCTAGCTGAAAATATCCACTTTCATTTGGGATACTGACACGTCATATCTTTCGATGATGTTATGGTGACGGCCATAGAATTTCTTGAGGGATCAAATTAACATAGGTTGAACAAATCCCTGACTAAGCAGCTTTTGGGACAGTGATTTTGCTCTGTTCAAAAAATTACTGTACAAACTACACGCTCGACAGTAACGAATCGACTGTGAACTGTACACTCCATAGGCTGGAGAGGTAGGTATATTGCTGCTAAGAAAGGGAAAGATCACAATTGGGAAATTAATCATCACGCTTATCATACAGCTTAAGACTTCAAACGTCCATCTTCGTCAATAAACAATAACAGATCTAGGTACGAAGCTGAAGGTGTTTCGATTGTTTCTTTAATTTCAAGCTCATTGGGATAGATAACTAAATACCGAAGTTACTGTGAATTTAAATTCTGCATATGGGCATTTCGACAACTTATGTCTCTTCAGTGCAGATAAAATCTAAACGTTTGGAAGACCATAAAATCAAATATGTTAAAAAACTGATAGAAAACAAATGCCATATATGATCTAAAAGTAAAGCCAAAATCAGCTAAGGACAGAGCTTTGCATGAGGGAGATACTCCATAGTTTTCAACAAAAATTACAAAAATTTAGATATTGCAAGGTTCGAAATACAATCGGCTCTCGGGTCAGCACCGAAGTACTGACTAGATAGATCTGATGTAAATACTCCTTAAATTTAGGATTATTAAGAGACTACATCGTCTATGTAGCGGAAGCTGAAATTAAAGCGTCGAACTGTGATTCAAGCTTCTTTTTCTTTTTTTAACTTAGTACTGAGATAATCCTTTCTTTTAACTGTACGACCTTTTAAGGTAGATAGACACTGTTGCACTGCGCAATTCAATTGCGCATTAGAAAAATAAAGAGTCGGGTACGGGGTAGGTTTGATTTTATGGCCGGAACAGTAACTTGACGGCTTTTCCTATGTGACGTCATAATTGAATGACAGATGTGAAACGTCATATTTCGTTTAGTTTGCCGCGAATTAACTCCCTTTTCCCGTTAATAATGTTTAATCCGGAAACTTTGTAAAATATCTCCGTTAAAAGCATGGTGACATATACATTTGTTGATTGTAACCAATAAATTACATCATAAAATATCTGTTCACAAAAATACATTAAATTCTCATGGATATAAAGTTCATATCTATTAAGCTAAAAATTGCCTTTCCATATTTTTCCCGTGCATTCTTTGTATATTTAGGTGAAAAATGGCTAAAGATAAGCAAACTTTGATCTCAATTCTAGAAAAGGCAGGCATGGTGACCCATACTTTTTATTACAGATTACGGGTAAGTAGGATTGGTTCTTCAATCATGCCGACTTACAACAAAATCTCATGGATATGAGTATTACTGTCTATCTACCTTAATAGCAATTGCTGTTGAGTTGCTACCGGGAACTACAGTGGAAGGGGGGTTGGCATGCCATTTAACTGGTTTAATCCACAATTTCTTTGAAATGCTTGTACCAAGTCAGGACAAGTTTTAATTTTTCCGTAGGTTTCCACGTTATTTGTCTGTTTGTCTCATGGACTTCGGCTCTTTACTACCCTGTTCGGTAATATTGTTGTTACCCCCATATCTTCAAAATGAACGTAAATGTGGTATAACTTGGGCGAAACCAATAGTGGTATGGCAACTTAATCGGGCGAAGGTTCCCAAAGAGAATCGTTGTAGATGTTTCCATTCACTAACATTCATATCCATGAGATATTTTTAAAAGTCGGTACAATTAAAGAACAAATCCTTCAAGCCTGAAAAATGTAATAAAAAGTATGAGTCAGATTTTTTATTTATTTATTTTTGGTAGATTTGAGATAAAAAGAGTTTGCTGAGTTTTAGCAATTTTGTTACGTTTGTCTTTTATCTTATTCGCGTGTTTCCTGTGTAGTGCCTTGGCAGATTGTGACTTGTAATTATAATTTTCAGCCATTGTAGGTGTTTCCTGTTATCTATTTTTTTACATTTCTTTTTATACATGAGTGTTATCTAACTTTGTGAGTACCTGTAACCTTATTTTCGCATTCGTTTTACAATGTATTTAGGGGTCGTGATGAAGGTCCTTAACCACAAATCCTCCATGCAGTTTTCCCAAGCCTCACAATCTTTCCCGATTTCATATTGCGCAATTTTTGTGACGACCAAACTTCCTGCTTAGTACTTAAAAAAGGAAATCTCGCTTCACATTAAGAACCCCATTATGTTTATGAAATATCACGTTCTAGATTACAGTTTCAATGAACAAATAATACTAAAACTACTGATAATGACATGAACTTAAACTATAAATTGGGAGAAGATATGATTTTTGCACATACTGTTAGTGTCCATGAATAATAAGTCTCTATATCCTTTCTCTGAATTGTAAAAAGTTACGGTGTATCTCAATGACGTCTATGAGTTTTTAGAATTCAGAACTTGTATTACTTTTCATACTATTCATACATATATTTCTATACAGTCCTCCAAAATTTAAGCATCACTTACTTTTAAGTTTCACTTCTAGACAATGCTTAACCAAAACGTACAGATCGTGATAATTATGCCTCACGAGAATGAAAACGATTTTCTGATAATAACACCGGAAATCATTGGTTGAACTTTTGACAGTTTCTGAACCTAATTAAGCCTTACCTAATTGAAAACAGACAGGTATTAGAGCGTTTTTTTCTGAAAAAAAAATGTTTTGAAATGTTCGATTTTTTTTTTAATTCATATTCAGCTTAAATATGGCTTAGACATTGAGAGAACCCTGCTTTTATGGACAAATTAAGCATAGAAATCGATCCCTTTCGACATTTCGGTACATTGTCGGGAATTCAACTGTTGAAATGTCGTATAACTGGATTATCCCCCTGTTTTCAAAAAATCCTGGTATATCTACAACTGTCACCTAAAAACACATAGGAATGTTATTTGGTGTTTTACCTTTATATCAGGAATAACAACGATGATCTTCAATCAGACTTCACGCATTGAACTGAAGCCTACTTTTCTCGTCCAAATATCACTCTTTGTCATTGAATTGCGTTGTGCATAAATTCATAACTTTTTTACATAACGACAACATGAAGCTTGTTTGAAGTTTGACATTAAAATATCAAAATTATCTCATTCATAATGTTTTGAAACAAAACATCTTTCGCCAATACAACTTTAAAATGATGTTGAATTAAAAAAATCAAGTGATGCTTAACCTTCTGGCTGACTGTATAGTTTTCAAAGAGAAACAGAATTCTGAAATACATCGGTAAACGAATACCGAAGCAAGAACGAGAAAAGGGGCTAATTATAAAATCATAAATCCAAAATCACGACAATTCATAGCCAACACGAATTGAGACAAAAATGAACAAGAACGCCACAAACTAAAGCCCTAGCAGTATGAACCCCTATAAAAACTGAGGTATCATCAGGTGCTCCGGAAGGGTAGGCATGATCTGTTCCATGCGTGACACGCGTCACATTGGTAGTGAAAAGTCCGGTTTTGTCACAGTCGGTGTTTGTCAGTCAGTCCGGTAACAAAATCTGGATCTACCCAAAGATGTGAAAATGTGTAATTAACAATATAAAAAGAAAAATAAATCAAGTGATTACTTACGGGTATTCAAATGATATCAAAGGTATGGATCATAGACATACAACCAGAGTCTTGTGTTGAGAAGATCAGTTACTTTTGAATTTTGACAAAAAGTGATATTTGATTACAATTTTTTGATTTGCTGCAGCTGTGATTGAACCAACTGTAATATTATTCAAACAGATTGTCTTTACTGTCTTGCATGACTCATATAACTCTAAATAGAATGCGCATGAAGGTACATTTTCTAGAATTCTAGAAAGTCATTCATTTTTCCCGTTTTGAGGTACACGGATTGTTTTTTTCAGAATTCATGATTTCTTTTCTATATTCTTTTTTTTTCAGATAATTTATATATGGGATGGTTTAACTACACTAGAGAAACAGTTTCTGCTCTACAAAACAAGTCCAACAAAATCCATCTTGTATTATATGAAGACTTAAAATTAGTAAGATTTCTATATCACGTTTAGTTGCACAATTTATGCAGGACAAATTATTACAGGGTAAGCTATTGCCATCACTTTGCGTCCGTCCGTCGTTAGCTCACTTTCAAAAATCTTCTGCTCTTAAACCACTTGGTGAAATGGAACCAAACTTCAACTGAATCATCAATAGGGCATCTGGTTTCAAAGTAATTATTTGCTATGTCTTCGGTCAATCAGCATGGCTGCCGTTACTAAAAATAGAACACATGGATAAATTACAGTTTTTGGCAAATAACTCAAAAAGTGTTACAGATATCAAAAATCTTACGGGGTAAAAATGCTCAACATTAGAGGATCTACAAATGCCGACATTTTGAAGAAAATCTGATGACCCATCTAAGAGTTATTGCCCTTTTCCGTAAAATTTTCAAAATTTTGATGTTTTTTTTTTTTATTACAAAAACTATAACAGATAGAGGTTAAGTTTAAATTGCAAAAATGTTCAGCATGTTGAAATCTACCCACATGGAAATTTTTAAGATAATCCAAGTACCTGTATACGAATTGTGGCCCTTTATTTGTCATTTTTTTTTCGTGATTTTATACTATTTGTCTTATATTTCAAATCGCTTTGAGATAGAGGTCAAGTTTAAATTGCAAAAATGTTCAACATGTTAAGGACTATATTTTATTGAATACGGTCAAGTTTTCTGACCTTTTTCAAGATGGCTGCCAGCGGGGAACTTAGTTTACTATTTGACCTAATGGGAAAATTCATACAAAGAACGTCTTGAGAACCACTGAATGGATTTGAACAAACTTGGCATGAATGATGCTTATGAGGTGCTGACCAAGTGTTGTTACTTTGGTGCCGATCTGTCATCCATCATGGCCGCCGGCGGGGATCTTAATTTTAACATTGGATCCAATCGGAAAATGCATACAAGGAAGTTCTTTTTGAGAACCACTGAAATGCTTTGCCTATACTTGGCATTGATAACGCTTATTAGGTGCCGACTAAGTATTTTTACTTAGGTGCCGATCCGTCTTTTTATATGACCCACAGCATTGGACTCTATGGGAAATGCGCTAAATGACTTTCTAGAGAACTGCTGAATTAATTTAAATCAAAAATGACATGAATGATACCTGTTAGGTGCTTACCAAGTGTCACCAGCTAAATGTATGAACTTAATTTATTAAAAGCTCTTCTTCTAGAGAACTGCAGCATAGATTTAAACCAAACTTTGCATAAATGATGCTTATGAGAAGCTGACCAAGTGTTGTTACTTCGGTGCTGATCCATCATCCAATATAGCCGTCATCAATGAATTGGACCCTAAAGGGAAATGCATACAAAGATATAATAAAACACTTAAACATTACATAAATGAAACTTGTAAGACTTTGACCAAGTTTGTTACATTGGTGCTGGTCCGTCTTCCGACATGGCCACCTGTAATAAAAATTGTTTAACACAGGACCCAATGGGAAATGCATAAAAAGATCTTCTCCTCTGAAACTGCTTGAACAATATCAGTATAATTTTGATATGATAGTCCTTGGGTGACCCTTTTCAAAGCTTTATGTTAAATAGCTGCCAGCAGGGAAGTAGATTAACATAAACCCTTTTAGTTTTGAAATTGCATAAAAAATTTTCTATGAAACTGCTTGAACAATTTTAATCAAATTTTATAAAAAAAAGTTTGTGATTTTCATGTAAATACACCACCAAAGAAGGAATTATAGGACGCAGGTGATTGATATAGGCTCTTAAGAGCCTCTTGTTTACTTTATATTTTATTTTAAACATTTTTCAAAAAAATATGAGGTCGTTTAAAAAAAATGCATCATTAAAAAGAGAAATTTTAGGACCATTAAATCATGTCGGATTTGACAGGATGCTAGAATACTTAAGTGCTGGATTAGACAGGTTTTACTGTTATTGTTCATTTGTCATTTAAGAGATTGGATGATATAAACACAATGCAAAAATATGTTGCTTGCACATGTAGACATTTTCCACAGCAAAAAAATAATCTTCTGTAAATGATCGAAGCTCTAGAACAATGACTTGCAAAATACATAAAAAAAATTACGTTTAAACTATATTAAATCGTCATGTAAACAGAGAAAACTATATCAAATTCAAACAAGGCATGGCTTCACAATAATCGTGTGAAAATATGTAGTTTTATATGAAATAAATATCAGAAGTAAATAAACCATGATCTTTTTGCACTTTACTTTGTTGTAAAAAGAACAAAACCCATAATTTCCCCTGTTAGATTGACACTGATTCAAGAGTAGCGTAAACATTTGCATTTATTATTTTCTTTCAAGCCAAATTCCTTCTGCTTCATTTTATGCACTGAACAAATATGATATATGAAAAACATTCCAGGTCAACAAAATTACTGTAGTCAGGGTTTTCCCCATGGAGGTTACCTAACCATAATTTTTAAGTATATGAACTCAGTCTTAATTCCATTCTAAATTGTTGAATTTTTATTCAGCTCCGATTTTACCTACATATTATACAGTCAAGATAACAGGTAACACCTAAAATGGCCGAAAACTGCAATCACATGCAAACAGGGGAACCGCGCCTGTATGTAAACATAACAGCAAAAATGAATAAGCATGCATGATCAAGTAAAACATACACAAGCTTAAGAATGGGAGTCTTGTCTTATCATAGTCGATAAGAAAAGATCTATAACAAATTTAAATAACATAATGTTACCCAGGTTTTTTTTCCATGCAGTCTTGACAATTATTTTTTTTTTTTGAGCTTCTTATTGTCACGTATTATCCAAATGATCCATTTACCATTAAGTATTGTCTGTGTCAAAGGGACAAATTGCAATTACAGAAAAGGAACTTTTTTTTATCAAACACTGGAACTTCTTTACTTTTTTGATATTTATTTATTAGTGCGGGACATGTTACATACTTTGGTTTTGTCGATATACTTTCAAAAATAGCCACAAAAATATGTATTCTGTTATGAATGTTCCACTTGACATACTAGTTCCGACCCACTGTTCTCCTTTATCTTGCAGAAACCTGAAGAAGAAATAGAAAAACTTGCTTCTTTCCTAGAAGTAAATTATGACGAGACATTTATAAAAGCAATTGCTGACAAATGTCTGTTTTCCGAGCTGAAGAAACACTTAGTAGATGACACCACAGATTTAGATCCTGAAAACAAGTCTTCTTTGTTTAGGAAAGGTGATTAATTTGAAAATGAACGGTTCTACAGCATTTCCATTTTTACAGAAATCTAAAGTACAGTAAATTTAATGGACATAAATGGTATTCACAGAAGGCTAAAATTAAGACAAAATATTGCAATTTATCTCAACCCACATTAATTTGTATGTATGGAATATTTTTACTCGGATCAATTGAATCCGAATCATATTTAGTTGATCTCCAAAATGAATAAATAAGCACTCGTAGTCTTTGAATGTATTTTAATTGCTTAATTAGTCAGAATAAGATATATATTATTGAGTGTTAATTGAACATTCACTTTTTGTGTCGCCTGCGTTCACGCAGTGGCGACATATAGTGATGAATATCCGTCGTCTTGCAGTCATATTTATCTCAGGAACCATGTATCCTAGCTTTCATCAATTATGCATTGAGTATTGGTTTGTGGCCCTATGCCATGTAACATAATTTTGGGTCTCCCGCATGCCCAGTTCTTGTGTGGCAAAAAATGTTGTCGCATTTTTTAAAGGCACCACATATACTAGCCGTCTGTAATTCAATATGGAGTATCAATATGGATGTTATACCGTGTACCATAGTTTGAGATTTCCTGTTCGAGAGAACTTAGATTTTTTTCACCAAAAATTTCTGTCACATTTTTCTGAGGAACCACATATCCCAGTCATCTTAAAAACAGTATGGAATATCAATATGTTTAAAATATTTAAGAATCTCGCACATGCCCATTTCCTGTTTGCCGGAACTTGGAATATTTTTCGCGTCTTGAAAATTTCTGTCACGTGTTTCTCAGGAATCACATACTCCTGTATTACGCAATTTCTCATGAGGTATCAGTATGGTGACACACTATGTAAGAATGTCTTGGATCTGTCACGTGCCCACTTTTTGTTTGAAGGTAGTTAGAATATTTTGTTGCATTATTAGACAGGCGACACATGTCCTCCCTGGAAGACTTACCAATAAGTTTGTCAAACAATTATCATAATGGTGCAAACGTTTCATAAGACATCAATATGATAGAGGTTTGTTGATGCAGCCTTAAAATTCAAAGAAGGAATAATGAATATACTTTTCAATTGGGTCCAAGATCAAAATATGAACTGCTTACTGACGATCATTTTGTATTTGAATATGAAAAAAAAGGAATCCCAAACATAACAATTCCTGGGTAATCTATCGTAATCGATACCTCACCTTGCCATTATGTTTGGGTGGGCTTTGAAATAAAAGAAGAAAAATGATAAAAAAAAGTTCTGAATTCTTAACAATTACTGTCTATGTTATTCAGAAAGTGAAGATATATACAACCTTAACGGTCATGAATAGAACCCCTGAAACAAATAAATTTACAAAACATTGACATTGTAGTGCAACTGATTTCAAAGATGATTGTAAGTGTTTCCTGTTATTAACGTGTGTCTGGAAATTAAGACAAAGCTTTTTGAACCTCCAAACACAAAATATGTTAAAGTGAAAAATACGGTAATTTTGCAATGGTACACCATACACGCAGAAATACATGATCACTCAATTCAAATCTTTAAAATGGCGAAACTGTCTAGTTTTTCTGTTTATAGGACAAATTGGTGACTGGAGAAATTGGTTTACAGTGGCACAGAATGAACAGTTTGATGACTTGTACAAGCGTGAAATGAAAGGCGTGGATATAGAGTTTACTTATGATAAAAATAATGAAAAATAAAGAATCGTTCTAATAGTAGCTTAAATTCCATATCATGTACTATTATCAGTAAATAGATACTTGCTTTTTTTTCTCCATAAAAGTCCATGAATTGATTTTTATACAAAAGTATTTAATTGAAATGAATCCAGTATTACTAATTTGTGTGTCGAAGATGTACATTTTGTACCTTGACATATTTCACAAAACTTGCACTACTACTTTATAGTAATGTATAATGAATTTCTTAATAAATGAAAAAAATTGAAGTTTCGGTTTGAACTCTGATTCAAGATTCTTTTATTACTTAATACTGGGATGATCATTTTTTAACTGTCTACGACCTTTCAATAGCAATTGCTGTTGAGTACCGTAATGGAAGGGTGTGTTTTGCCCGCCATAAAACTGGTTCAACCAACCATTTCTTTTGAAATACCTCTACCAAGTCAGGACCATTTGGGTAGACAATTTTTCCGGTGGTTTCCACCTGATTTGTCTTTTGTCTCATGAACTTTAGCTCTTGTCAACCACTGTCCGGTAATTTTGTTATTACCCCATGGACAAAAATTACAACAAAGAACATACACCTCTTGTGTATCGTAAATAACTAAATGGTGAGTCAGTGTAGTTAGACTCTACAGATACTATTTCGACAACTTGTGTCTCTTCCATACAGATCAATTCAAAATATATGGAAGATATATAAAAGCTTAATGGAAAACAAATATTCGACATTCTCTTAAGGAAATGCTTTTTTTTTTAAACTTCAAATAATGTTAATTTCTAAAAACAAAGTCAGTTATTCAAGCCAGTGTTTTACTGGACTACTATACTTGGGATATCTAAAGAGTAACATAAGCAATGAAGGGATAGGAAGTAAATGTACATGAGACATTTTCTATACAAATACATGGTAAAACAAAGCAATGGAACAACGCTTTTATTGTTGTTCTTCATCTTGAAGTCAACATGAGGCCTTCAACAATGAGCCTTGCTCATACCTAATAGTAAGTTCAAAACGGCACCTAGCACCCGTTTGAGCGGAATTCATTGCTAATTATTAATCAACGCTACATCCATGCTCTTCATTATCCATCAAAGTGGGGTTGTCAACAAACATAAAACTAAGTGGCAAAGAGTTGTTACAATCGCTGCTATCCGTTTCCCGATTAAAAGACCAACATAAGACAAAAACAACACTTTAACAATCACAGGGTACTCATCGAGTCAAAGGTAAGAAAACTTGGCATAATAAGAATCATGAGATGTGGGCACAATAAACAGGGGGCAAGAATAACATTTTGATTGTACAAAAAATAGAAATGCCAAAATTTGAAAGTATGATAGTGCATCCATGTGGGAAATTCTCTTAAGCACAAGCTCACCATATCTGGAATGTATATAGAGCATACAGTCCACCAGCAAATGCGTCGAGGGCAATACTATGAAAAACTGGAGTAATTAAAAGTGATGGGCCGCAGGTAAAGCTTCATTTAATTCCATTGATCTCATTATTCTAATTTAATTCACTGCAACCAGTGTAGTATTTTAACTTTGCGTTTACATTTGTCATTTTATATACTCTCTCTGTAATTCAGTTGATAAGAAGAGCTTATAACAATAAACTTCGTTTACCTTCACATCAGCAATTTTAAGTAAAAAATGTGTGGAAAGATAATTTGGGTCCGTGTTGTTCATTTGTATGTGTTTCTTCATTTTTATTTTATGTCTTATACTCGTGTGATATCCTTGTATCTTGGTGTGACCGATGCTGCTGTTGTCCCTGGATCGTTCTTTTTAAGATGTTTCAGTGGTATTATGCCGCCATTTTTGTCTAATACTTGTTCATTTAGGTTCATCTGTTTAAAAAATTAACAAAATAGTTATTTGAAACGTAAAAAAGCCTCAAAAGTGTTTAAAATTATTATTTCTTATCACTTTTGCAACAGTTTCATTTCAGAAAAGGGAACTAAAACACACAAGCTTTCAATTTGTTGCTGGATTTACACAACACAGAAATAACGCAAGGGAGATAATTTGATAAAACAATTCAACATAGATATCACTCGAGAAATTACCATTTCGAAATTTATCTCTCTTATTTCAACGGTGACCCCTAATTTTTATTTTTATATGTAAACTATATAATGAATTTAAAATAACTTAAAAGTATGAACAAAACCTATAATAGATTTTAAAGCTATCCCCTCATATATTCATTTTCCCTATCATTCTTTGTGAAATCCGTAAATTTTCGATTTCAGATTTTGCGCTTAAATGCACGGTGACCCCCAAATTTTATTTTATATTTTGAACAATAATACAATTATGTTTCTACACAGAAAAAATCACAAAATTCTATAATAGGAAATGAATATCCTGCAGACACCTTAAGACTGGCGGTTCGGTTCTCATTTTGTTCTTTAATCAAACATGTGTAAACAAATCTAGTTGTAAAAATCAAAACTACTTTTCTGCATGACATTCACTTAATCAAACACTTTTATGTAACAATGCAAACTCTTAATATTTATCTAAATCCAATGCGTGCCAAGTCTTAGCCAATGAAGTATAAATTCAACCTTTAACCTTAAATGAAAGGTGGAAAACTGTTTAAAAAGCATCACGTTTTTTTTCAACATGACTGATGGGTAAGTTTTGTTTACTCATTGTATTTTTTTAAAGAATTAAAATTTTTTTTGTGAAAGGATATTGAGAAAATTTTACATGAGACCATAATACATATAGCAATTCCAACTGCAATAAATGTACACTAGAATTATCTAAAAACTAAGTCAAACCTTCAGACAGTGTAAATTTAAAAAAGCAGATTTTATTGTCAATACGGACGATAAAAGGTATAAGCAATGATGAATATGGAGTAAATATAAGAGAGGCAAAATCTCTATAAATACATGATTAAACAAAGCAACTTTTATTGTTCCTCATTATCTTGAAGTCATATAAGGCCTTCAACAATAAGCTTAGCTCATACCATAAGCTAAGTGCAAGTCGGTCCCGAGCAACGCTTTGAGCGGAATTCATTACTAGGTGTCGAGCAAAGCTACAACCATGTTACTTTACAGATTGACGCGGGATTGTCAACAAACATAAATAAACTGGCAAAGTGTTCATACAATCGCTGTCATCCGTTGCCCGACAAAGAAACTAACAGACGACAATCACAACACGTAAACAACCACAGGGCACTCATCGAGTCAAAAGTAAAAAAACTTGGCATAATAAAATCATGAGATGTCGGCATAATCAACAGGTGTTCAGAACAATAATTTGGAAAAAAGTAAGTTGCCAAATATTAAGGTATGAAAGTGCATCCTTATGACAATTTCCCTCAAGAGCAAATACATCAAAACTGAAAAGTACATGTATATAGAGCATTCATCTCTCGCACGGTAAATATTTTTACGGACTCCACACTGCAGGAGACAAACTCCAGTCAAAGTTTATTTTGGAAATTCTACGTTTTTACCCTCATTTCTCTAGCTAGACAGAATTTCTTACTCTCAATATCCCTTATCGTTTATATGGTGTCGTATACATTCCATTAATGATGCTTTCAAGTGAGAGATTACCCATAGAAAATCAATGCATGCGACCTTATCGTCTACGAAAAAAATTACCAACCAGGAGTTGATGTTTGTGATACAACAATTGTAACTATGACTGAACATCATAGAATTCCTCACGTTACTAATAAATCAAAGAACAGATGATTCTAATCGTATTATATGAAAAAGGTACACATTCGATCAAAGTTAAGATCGTGATACTTCGTGTAAAAGATTTGAGTGTTTTCTTTTCAATTCGCTGCGCTCGCTCGATAAAAGACAGCATTTCTTACACCCGTAAAAATATCCAAACATGTACTGACCTCTCATGCAAGTCTTTCAGTCCTTTTTTGACACTTGTCTCTTTTATACTTTATTTTGTATCTTGGCCGTTCTCAAACAGGTATCTTCAATGCAGATTTTCTTCATTTCATGTGGAGCAGGACATGCTTACCCTTCCGAAGCACCTGATGTCACTCCCAGTTTTCATGGGAGTTCACACTGTCTTGTGGCTGTCTCACGTCCTTGTTTTGACTTTTTTTTCTTTGATCCCATTTCTGCCATGCTCATGAACCTTGATTTTTGTAATCACCACTTCCCTTGTAACTGTGGTATTTTACTGTCGTTGTTTTTTTTTAAACTTTCAAATCATCATTATTGTTTTATTTTCAGACAGGATGAGAATACACATTTCACCATATTTCCCTGGATTGAATACAAAGGCGTTGGATATCCATCCTTTCCGTGATTCAAAGACGACATAGAAAATCATCTGAAGAAAATCAAGGAATTCAAATCAAGAAAAACAGACATCTTACTTTGCACCATCGGCAGATCAGGTCTTGTCCTTTTAATAATATAACTGTCGCTATTAGGCCACATCAAATTAATAAATTGATTCTCATCCCCACCCGCCCCATTTTTTTAACATCATTTTTTTTTTCATTTATACAGAAATTTTCTTTAAATTCCTATCAATTTTAGTAAAAATCAGTAAAAAATAAAATAAAACCCTCGCACCCACCCCAGATTTTTATTATAGGTGGATGAGAATCTACAACTAATTTGATAGGGCCTTAAGATTAACCCATGAAAATACAAATGAATGAAAATATTGTGTGATTGTATTTGTACTCCTATTTCTGTGTATTAAGTAAAGAAATTTACCTGCTCCATAAAATACAAATATAGCCTTTGAATAGGCAAATACGATGTTATATCGACCTGAAAAGTGCATATATACCAACAGCGGGAATCTTCACAGGGGATACGGGTTCATATTCCCTGTCTGTGTTTTATATCCCCTGAGCCGACAGGCGAAGGGGATATAGGGCACAGACAGGGAATATTAACCCGTATCCCCTGTGAAGCCCGAATAACTTTTATATTCTGCTAGAAGTGCTATAATTTTTCTATTAAAAGCGTTTAAAAATTGTGATTTTGCTACCACGGGGATAAGGTCTCATATCCCCTGTCAAGGTAACCAATCAAATTGCAGGATTTACCAGGATATCTCACTTCAGCAGAATATTTTGGATTATCCTAATTTTGAATTTTATTTTATTAGTATTTAAACATAAATATGTCCTTACATACATTTACTTCATTTAGAAATTGGTTTTCATATCTTATACATATTTCATACACATTGACTTTTGAATGCATATCTGAAGTGGATAAAACCATGAAGTTTAATCTATTCATGTGAAGTTTATATCTGACTAGCATGGCTTTTAAATGATCACCAATCTATATTTTGCTTTACTTTACCTAAATCAAACTCCCCATTCGTATTTTATATTTGTACTGGTTGCAAATATAACAATGGACGCTGTTAATGACATTTTTGGTAACAGTAACAAAAAATATTACTTGTTGAGCTAATTTCAGTAACCATGCAATATGCTTACGGCAACCAGCTTTTTTTGATATGCCGTTTTGTGCAACCTCACACAATGCAGAAGATCGCGTGATAAGGTAAGTTCATGATATCAAGGTTTTGAAATTAGTATCTTTATTTATTAGAACATTAATCATACACACCATTCTAAGAAAAAATATTGATAGGTCAGTGTGTCCGTTTTTGAGATAAACGTGCCTGAAATTTTGNTCAATATTATCTTTTGCGCTCCGTTAAACCCCATATTGATCAAGTATAGAAGTGCCATAATTGTTTTATTATATTTGATTGACATGGCTTAAGTCACTGGTGACAAACATCAGGGGTGTGGTATATCTATTGTGGATGTAAAAGAGGTGTGGCCTGGAAATGTCAATCAAAGCAAGTGTGCAATATGATGATTTATCATGATCAACTGTGCGATATGATGTTTTATTGAGCAGGAATGTTTCTTTACTTTATACATAGAAATAAAAGTACAAATATAATAATTTGGATTATCCTAATTTTGAAATTTTATTTTATTAGTATTTAAACATAAATATGTCCTTACATACATTTACTTCATTTAGAAATTGGTTTTCATATCTTATACATATTTCATACACATTGACTTTTGAATGCATATCTGAAGTTGATAAAAACATGAAGTTTAATCTATTCATGTGAAGTTTATATCTGACTAGCATGGCTTTTAAATTATCACCTCTCAGATTTATAAAATCTATATTTTGCTTTACTTTACCTAAATCAAACTCCCCATTCGTATTTTATATTTGTACTGGTTGCAAATATAACAATGGAAGCTGTTAATGACATTTTTGGTAAAAGTAACAAAAAATATTACTTGTTGAGCTAATTTCAGTAACCATGCAATATGCTTACGGCAACCAGCTTTTTTTGATATGTCGTTTTGTGCAACCTCACACAATGCAGAAGATCGCGTGATAAGGTAAGTTCATTATATCAAGGTTTTGAAATTAGTATCTTTATTTATTAGAACATTAATCATACACACCATTCTAAGAAAAAATATTGATAGGTCAGTGTGTCCGTTTTTGAGATAAACGTGCCTGAAATTTTGGCGGGAAACCGAACCCCTCTAGATCTTTCATTTACTTTGCATTGAGGCAAACAACCTTTGAAATATAATGAAGATATATCTAGCATTTCATCAGATTTTGTCAAAAGTTTATTCAAGACGTATACAAATATATTTTGAAAAGAAAAGTGGGGGTCGGTGTGCAAAATTTTCTAATGCATCATGATGGATAAAATATGAGAAATTCCGAAAGTCGTAGACAGTTTCAAAAATTTGAGGAGTGACCATCCTTAATTGACGTTTCAATGCCACCACTTCCACATCCACATTAGATATACAACACCTCTTTTGGATGTCATCATTGACATCATGTCCATCAAATATAATTAAACAATTATAGCACTTCGATCAACACGACGTTAAACGGAGCGCAAAAAAGAACTGAACCCGGGAAACCCTCGATCTTTTAATTTTACTTTATTGCTCCGTTAAACCCAATATTGATCTAGTATAGGTGTCATCATTGTATAATTTAAAGGGTTATTTTTACGGGATTTTCACTGAAATTTCACAGCAACCCGTAAAAATTCAAGTGGTATAATGCAGTGAAGTTGCACATTTGACTTAGCCTATAAATACTCAAGAAAACAAATCGATCCGAAATATTCAGCAACAATTCTTGGCGACAAAAAGAAAAAAAAAACAGCAAACAAAGATGTGCGAATATTACACTACACCACATTATCTGTATTTGGCCTATGCCGAAAAAAACCTCGCAACACGTTAATCTTGATTCATTGTAGATTGGTACATAGAATGGTACCGTCAATGGAGAAAAACGTTGCACTGTTACCGTACAGCAAACTCGATACTAGCTAAGATAATACCAAGTTTACTGGACAGTAATAGTTCAATGGTTTTGTCCGCTGTTGATATCAGTCCTAGTACCAATATTCGTTGTTGTTCTCATGGTGCGTTTATTATCCCCGCACTTTCGAAGAAAGTTCGGGGATATTGTTATACCCTCCGTCTGTCTGTCCGTCCGTCACACTTTTGTTGTGACTCAAACTCCTCCTACATTTTTTGATTTAGGGATTTAATTTTGCTGTAGAATTGTTGCATATAGTCTATAGTTGCACAATAAGCTTTCGGATTTTTGATATTGCTCTTGATGCAAACAAGAGGCCCCAAGATGTCAATTTTACAAGAGGCCCCAGGATGTCAATTTTACAAGAGGCCCCAAGATGTCAATAGTTTGATTTCAAAAATATTGAGAAAAATTATGCCCGGGGTGGGGGGACTGTTATCTGTGTCAAACAGGGAGTGCAGGGATAGCTGTCGTTCCGACAACCTCTAGTTTATTTATTTATTTTATTTTTTATCTTGGGAAACGATACGCAGTAGTAAGCGGAAGGAAAGGTTGTGTCCAAAAGCAAGTGTAAAGAAAACGAATCATACACGATATGGAAATGTCTAGCCATTTTTCGATATTAATTTTAAAGTTCCTTTGATACGAATATAATGATAAAATTATTTCACGATTTGATAAGCTCTTTCCTTAGCTGATTTTGGCTTGAAATTTAGATCATATTGGTTATTTGTTCTCTATCAGTTTTAAAACATCTTTGAGTTTATGGTCTTCCAAACGTTTCGATTTTATCTGCACTGAGGAGACATAAGTTGTCGAAATGCGCATATGCAGAATTTAAATTCACTGAAACTTCTGTATTTAGTCATTTGTTTTTCTATTTTAGGTTATCATTGGGTTCATGCAATAATTTGCATGTTATTGAATAACACCACTGAATACAACTCGATAATTACAGAGACAAAGTTTAATCTGGATATCCAAGTTAACCATCAGTGTTTGGAAACTAAACCAGATCCACGAATACTGCATACAAATTTGTCATTTAGGTTTCTGCCAACATCTCATATTGAAAAGAAAGCTAAGATTGTATATGTGCAGAGAAATCCAAAAGATAGATATGTCTCAGGGTACAATTTTCTAAAAGGGAAGCCAGGGGCACCTGAAAACTTGACATGGAGTCAATTCTTTGATGAATATGTAATGAATGGTATCTATCGCTGCAACCTTTTAGCAAAAAATTGTATAAATGGATTAAGTTTTGCAATCACTCGGCATTCGTCGTTGGTCCATCGTCCGGAGTTATCTTTCATTCAATTCTTCTCTAAAACCACTTTGAAAATGTATTCAAACTTTTATCATAAAAGTTTTTGGGTAGTCTCCTTCAAACCTTGTTATTTGGAAACTTCACCAAAGATTTCCGCTAACGGGAACATATTCTAACGTAAAGACATATGAGAAATGAATTCAAAGATATTGAACACTTCTGATTGATTTGGTCTTTAAAGTCCTGACTGGTCCCCTTCAAAGTTTTTTTTCCGCGTTTCCCTTTACCAAAGATAATCTCCAGCAGGTAAATCGGGGCTTTTTGGATCAAGATAGTCCTTGGGTGGTCGCATTCAGTGTAAGTGATTTTTATGTTTATTCCTAATCAAAGATGGCCACTTTTTAGGAACAAGGTTTAAAATAAGACACAATCAGAAATATAAACAAAAATCTCCCCTAAACCAAAAAAATGATCATAACACTCCTTGGTCGTACCTTTAAAGGTTGGAGAATTCTGTTCGTACTTAAACGAAGATTGAAATCGGGGAATAAAGTTTAACAAATAATCTGTCGAGAAGTGCATTCAAAGACCTTTTCCTCTTCAACAGACCTAGTGGAACAAAAGTGGCCGATAATTCGCAACAATTTAACAGAGGACTGCAAATTTCTGTTGGATTATCGAGATTCGATAGTACACTAAGTTTTTCGGGCTCTTGTGGGCCTCTGGTTTATTTAAGTCTTTCTGTATCGTAATTCTTGTTGTTTATTTTCTGTGTAAAATTAGTACCTCTTTTACGTTGTGCTTGTGAATATTAATTTTTGAATCATTAACTTCAAGTACACTTTACAATCATCTCAGAAGTATTATCGTCAATGGTTTGGTATTGTAGTACTGACATTTATGTTTATGCGTTATCACGTTTTAAATTAACATAATCAAATTGCTGATTATCTATGGACATATAACGGACAGGTTATGTTATGTTAATGTCCCCATATAGTTTCTAAAACGAGAACTAAATGATAAATGAAATTTCTCACATCAATTTAGATAAATCTTGCAAATGTTAGAAAGCGAGTCTTGCCGAGATTTTAAACATTTGAAAATTTATTTAACAAGATGTGAGAAATTTCATAATTAACTTGTTTAAGTTTTAGAAACTGTGTCTCTAATGACTAGATGAAAAACACTGAAGATTTTATTCCGAATATATTTGGCGGGAAACTTCTCGAGACTTATTCTCTCTCTAGAGAAGAGAACAAATGTTTCATCACCGATCAGAAAATGTGAAACCGGATAGTAATTAGAGAAAATATCATCTTCATTGAAAGTTTTTGATGACGATCAGTTTTATTATTGAAAGGAAGTGAAAGGTTGCACGTTGTACACAATCCGATATTTTTTGTCTTATTTCAAAAGGGTAAAACGGAAGAACACGGTTATTACTATAAGTCCGTATGAAAAACAACATGTCCCTATATATCTTTTATCGGTAATTTACAAAATGATAGATAGACATCTATAATAAAGTAAGTGAGAACCGAACCGTCAATCAAAAGAACGAACAAACCATGGACAATGGCAACATCGGAAACACTAACAAACAAGGACACCACTTGAGTACGGGACAAAAAAGAAAAATGGAGACAGACATACAGATGAACAACATGGACCCAATAAATCCCATGGCTGAGATCAGGTGTACCGGTAGAGTAAACATCTTCTGCTTCTTATAAGACACCCGCCGTGTTGAACATGTCAAATCCGGTAGTAAAGTCAAATCCGATAGAGGAAAAACAAACTTTAGTTGCAGAGGGAAAGATCTGTTGTCATCTGGGAAACAGATATCCCATAGCGATCCACAAGATCGTGATGTCGACCGTAAAACTTCTGTAGTGATGACTTTAAGTTTTTGGTAACGTACCCTTGCTTAAGTAGTCTATTTGTAAGCAACTGAGCTCTATCAAGG